>MCJB01000225.1:23363-39021 GCA_002018475.1 Nicotiana obtusifolia
CGACCCCCCCCCCCTCCCCCACATGATATTTACCCTTTTGGCATACATCATAAGCATCGCCCCTTATCCTTCCTCAGGGCCTCCAATGCGGGAGTAACAATCTCAGTACCAGTTTACTGTGTGGGTCTTTGGAATTTCCCAAACTTGCCACCCCTAACACGCTGTCGAGCATACTCACAACACAACGCCAAATGTTCATTCTCGCACATCGAGCAGACTGGGATGGACACCCCAACCTAGGGCATTTGTCTTTCTTGTGCCCCCTCTTTGCATAGCCATAACATATTTCAAGAGTCATCCAACATGTTCCCAAGTGACGCTTCTTGCAAATCAAACAATCCGATTCATTAGCACCAACAACCCTCTTTTGTTTCGTAGATCCTCTCACTACACGATCTGGTGGTGTGGTGACATTGGTAGGAACAAGGACACTCCCCTTAGTAACAAGTTCTTCTAAGCCCTCCACGGCTCGACGCATTCTCCCAATGAACCCTTGTGTAATCTCCCTCAGATTCAATGGCGGAGTCATTCCCTCCTTACTGCTTCGATCTCGTAGATTACTCATCCGGAAAATGAGGCATAACGAGAAAATTAGCTTCCTACCATAAGCTCTATCGCACGATCTGGAGTGTCAAAGAAATGTGAAATTCCTAAATGTCCAAGTAGCCTCCTCATTATAGATGTGGTCGACAACACACCAATAAGAAGGACTCTACTAGACACGACTCTGAGACATCCTAGTACACTTTAAAACCTTAGGCTCTGATACTAAGTTTGTCACGCCCCAACCTCGTGGAGCACGACCGGCGCTTAACCGAGTAAACTCGGCCGAGCAAGACTATTAGATTTCCTTCAACCAAAACTCATCCATGAATAAATAGGAGATGCACTCCATTAATCAAACACTAAAAAGATTTCATTAACAACTCCCATTTCCTTCCCGAAAGCAGCTTCATTCATAATTTCCAGAATATTACAAGTTTTTAGATATAATGGAAAACATGTTTGCCAAATACCAACATTTCTACTTCAATTTCCCAAATCAAACACCACCCACAACCTATATACGAATCCTCTAAGCACAAAAAAAGAGTAATATGGAAATGCCGGCAATAAGGCCCCAACTATACCTCAAAATACAAAGTACAACTTCAAATGATATCTGGCCCAGAATAAAGTAGGGCTCACCAAAACCAGCTGAATAGGGAGTAACTACTAACGAGGACCAAAGTTGCTGGCTGATGAACCACATGCATCCATTGAAGATGCAGCGCCCCCATCAAAAGGGACGTTAGTACATATGGAATAATAGTAATATTTAAAGCTAACTATCCTCTTTCAAAATAGCATACCAATGTAAGAGAGGGGAAAACCACAGAAACAACAAGTCACAATCAACAATATCCAAATGCCCGATTAAACATAATAAATTTCAAAATACGAAAATAATATATATTTTTGGTAGGGAGATCATTAGCACCGATACACCATCGTGTTATTAGCACAGAGTCCGATCATGCCCGATCTGCTAGGCCATCTCCCCACAAACAATGTGGTTCAACATGTGATTCGGATAAAAAGTGTTACCAAGAGTAGTACTACCATGTGCGCAACATGGCGTCTGATCTCCAACCGATCAGCTAGCCTGCCTTCCCACATATGTCGTGTGGGTTGAATTTTCAAAATACAGCTATTTTCAATCTCATCCCAATTACCGGGAATAGTCTCATCCCAAATAAGGGGAATAATCATAATCCATCACAATCCACCCCTACACCGGCACATGTTGTTTCGAGTGTGGCCCTTATGACCCACCCTTCCTCGGTTTGCCAATGATACTCCCAAAAATATTTTTGGTTTACACACAGTAAAAAAAAAAGCATAAATATGTTTACCTCATTATCTTTCACATTGCATAAGACTCCACTAGTATTTTTAACCAATCACAATAACAATATTTTCTTGGCACTATTGGCCATTCACGAGATTCTTTATTCAAGGCACAGTGGCTATATTGAAAATTCTACACTTTCATATCTTTCCTTCCATGGATCATCACCACAAATATCAACATTTACTACTATTCCGGTAATCACTACTTTAAGTTCATTTTGAAATGAAGAATTTAACACAATAGATTTCTTTCCAAGAAATAGAGTAAAATAATTAGCAATCGAACTGCAAGTTAAAATCATAAACAAGTAGCATACCATTTATTCTTGAAATTCTTTTCCCCAAAAAGAGGAATACACAATTTCCACTCACGTATGGAAGAACGCAAAACACGTTGAAAGTACGTACAAAGCATTGCATTAGTTGAAACAGCCGTATATGGGCATGACTTGAGTACATAGCTTTTAGGAAATTCTATTTTTGAAAAAATTTTGGAACGATTGAATCAAATCTCATTTCTTAATCTTCACACATCATCTTATTTCATTGGCACCACTAGCCACAAGTATAACTTTCATTCTTGGCACGGTGGCCACACCTTATATCATTAATGCTCTTATTTAATTTTCAAGCATATTTATAGATTATCAACAACAAGACATTTTCAATCAAGATCTTAAGCTCATTCGGAATAGTCAAGTTTATAAGGAATAACCTGGAGCATAGGAATTAGGAACTTGGGCAAACCAGACTTGAAACTTATGGGAACATTATGGAATTCGATTCTAAGAGAGTAGTTTAGCCAACATATCTTGTTTGAGCTTTTCTTAAGTTACTACAATGTCCCAACACTACTAACAATAACAATCTATAGGAAGATAGCAAAAATCTGAGAATAATTAGAAGGATTCATATGGTGTAACTCTCTTAGGAATTTTGTCAAACACCTAGTATGCAAAATTGACTATAAAGCTCTGCAATGATAATTCCTTCCTCCCTCAACCAATTTCAACAAGAAACTACCAAACTAGTTCATTAACATTATACTACAAGCTATTGATACATGCATGGCCTAATTCCAACTCCATAACCTAATTAAACCTATAACAATATCATGAAGGTTTTAGGACAAGGTCTTACCCAGGTAGATGATAGTCTAGTGAATGGCTTCTTGATGCTTGAAGATTGGTGCAAGATTGGATGACTAGAATGCTAGCTTTCCTCCTTCTCCCTCTAAAATGCTCTCACCTCTCTCTAAAATCATTAGATAATCGCCCCAAAAATAAGCTCCAAAGTTTATTTATTAAAATGGGGCAGGGTTATAAAAATAGGAAAATTGACCCTCCTAACTCAGGTCTGCAGTCGCAGAATTGACCGCAGAACAGGTATGCGGTCCACATAATGGACCGCGAAAGTGAAGCCCAAAAACTGGGAATGGTCTGGACAAGTCTGTGACCGGTCTGCGGTCGCAGACCATTTATGCGATTGTCTAACGGACCGCAGAATGACCTAACAAAATTCTTCAAGCCAAATATGCGATGAAAATGCGGACCACGGAAATACTATGTGATCGCATAATGAACCGCAAAACGACCTTCAAAATTAAACAAATTCTGCTAAACTCTTCGACCATTATGCAGTCCGCAAAAGGGTTCTGAGGTCGCAAAACATACCGTAGAATCCCCTTCTTCTGCCAAATATTTCCATCAACTTCACAGTGTATTCTTAGACCCAAAAAATTCTGAAACCTTAAATTCCTTGCCGAAATTTTACGGGGCCTTACAGTACAAAAGGATCTATCTGCGTGTGTGTGAATCTCAAGTACTCTGCCCAGTAGATACAACATATAAGGGTGATATACAAATGAATTAAGTAAATAACCACGGAGTTGCAAGTAAAGATGATTGCAAATCCAAACAAACACTGGCAAGGCTTTCCTAAACCTATGCATTTCCGTACCATCCACAAATCTTTTTTCCTCAATATCCCCGTGTACACCATTAAGAGAGAAAGATGAGATGGTGATCCTAGGGGGATGGATACATATCCGCACATAAGCACGGCCAATTCAACGTGCTACCAGCCCGACATTGTCACAAGCTCAATATTATAATTCGCCCTGCGTAGTCACGGGCAGAATAGTATAATCCGCCTTGCGAGGTAACAGGCATAACATAATCCACCCGGCGTGGTCGCATGCATAATGACACAATCTGCCCAGTGTGGTCACATGCATCAAGTCCAAATCATATCACATAGAAGCAAATATACAATATTACATGTATGTGATGAATGAAAAACAGATCCCATGCTCCTACACTGGTATTAATGACATGCTAAAAGATAGGCATGTGCAAAGTGTGTTAACATAGTTCAAATCGGAAATTTCATCACAGAAATAACAAGTATCAAGTTCATTCAGGGAATAAGCCTCTATGTAACCTCAAACATGGCTCAAATAGTTAACAACAATGCTGCAAATATAAGAAACATCATAGCTTAAAGTTTAATAGCCAATTCTAGGCATATCATAGCCTAAGCACAACCTCGAACATGGATAAGTACCCCGGTGCTTGCACATGGGCTCAAACCCCGCATATATGTGCACCTATAGAATGTAGCTATCACAAATAATTTAGGCAACCAATGACTCAACAAAGTTTAGGTAAGATACTTACCTCAAGCAAGCCAAATTACTCATCTAACAAGCCCTTCCCGCATGTATCAACCTCCGGATGACCAGAAACTAGCCAAATTAACTTAATATAAACAATAAAATCCATAAGAATTGACTCCAAATGACAAAGCTAAGATCTTTAACCAAAATCAAAAAGTCAAATCGGGCCTGCACCTCAGAACCCGACAAAATTCACAAATTTCGAACACCCATTCAATTACGAGTCTAACCATACCAAAATCATCCAATTCGGACCGCTAATCGACCTTCAAATCCTCAATTTTTTACTTTAGGAAGTTTTTGCTAAAATCCCCTCATTTCTCCATTTTAATTCACCAATTAAATGCTAAAAAAAACACTGAATCATGAAATGATAACAAATCCGAGTAAAAAACACTCACCCTATCCAAATCGTGAAAATCCCCTAAAAAATAGCCCAAAACCGAGCTCTCTACCTCAAAATGTGACGTAATAACTCTAACCCTCAGAATGGGATTTAAAACATTCTGCCCAAGCATTTGCCTTTCGCGATCGCGAAGCACAAAAATTCAAGCAACCCAATTCTCCTTATGCGAACGCGACACCAGAGTCGCAAACGTGATGTCTAATCCTCCAAGGATATGTGATTGCGGACCTGATCAAGCAATCGTGAAGAACAACCGCGTGAAATCCTTAGGACCACCCTTCCACCTACACGAACGCGTCTGCCAACTCACATTCGCGATGAATTACCATACTAAAGCTTCACGAATATGTCCTTCCTCATGCGATCGCGAAGTGCGAAAACCCATATGCCAGCAACTACTAACGCGATTGCAACCCATACTTCGCGATCGCGAAGAAGAACACCAGAAACATAGTAATCAGCAGTCCAACATGATGGAATAAGGTCTGAAACTCATCCAAAACATACCTGGGGCCACCGAGACCCCCTCCAAACATATCAACAAGTCCGAAAATACAATACTAACTTACTACAAGCCTCAAATCACATCAAACAGCACCAAAACCATGAATCGCTCCCCAATTCAAGCCTAGTTAACTAATGAACGTCCAACTTCTACAACTAATGTCGTACCACATCAAATCAACTCCGAATGACCTCTTTACACATTAGTCCCAAATGAAACAATGGACCTATTCCTATTCCTCGAAAAATAATCCGAACCCAATATAAACAAAGTTAAGTCTCGGCCAAACCTCTCAACCTTCCAAACTTCAACTTTCCAACTTTCAGCGAAAAGCCTCAAACCAACCTACGGACCTCCAAATCAACATCCGGACATACGCTTGAGTCCAAAATCACCATACGAAGCTATCTCAATGACCGAAAATCCATTCCGGAGACGTCTACACAAAAGTCAAACTCCGATCAACTGTTCCAACTTAAGCTTCCAATCTTGGACTAAGTGTCCCAATTCACTCCGAAACATCCCAGAAGCCAAAAACAACTACCTCGATAAGTCACAAAACCACAAATGAACATAGAAGAAGCAATAAATAGGGGAACGAGGCTACAATACATAAAATGATAGGCTGGATCGCTATATTCTCCCCCTCTTAATCAAGCGTTCATCATCGAACGAGTCTATAATCGTACATGGAGTCTCAAATAGATGTGGATATCTAGTTTGCATCTCCTGACCGTTCTCCCAAGTAGCCTCCTTGACCGAGCGACCTCTCCAACAAACCTTCATTGATGCTATATTATTCAACCTCAACTTCCGAACCTGCTGGTCCAAAATGGCCACCAGCTCAAAATCATAAGTCCAATGCCAATCTAACTGAACCGTGCTGAAGTCCAAAATATCTTACGGATCACCATAATACTTTTGGAGCATAGAAACATCAAACATTAGGTGAACACCCGATAGACTAGGTGGAAAAGTGAGTCTGTAGGCCACCACTACAATCCTCTCAAGCACCTCAAAATGACCAAAACACCGAGGGCTTAACTTGCCCTTCTTTTTGAACCTCATCACACCCTTCATGGGCGAAACTCTGAGTAACACCTTCTCACTCACCATAAATGCAACATCCCTAACTTTACTATCAGCATAACTCTTCTGTCTAGATTGTGTTGTATGAAGCTGATCCTAAATGACTTGACTTTCTCAAAGGCATCCAAAACCAAATAAGTGTCCAACAACGTAGCCTCTCCCGGCTCAAACCAACCAACTGGAAAACAACATCGCCTCCTATACATGGCGTCATAAGGAGCCGTCTGAATACACGATTGGTAGCTGTTGTTGTAGGCAAAATCTATATGGTAATACGCTCCCACTTCCAGTCAGGAATCTCAAGTCTCTGAAGCAAAGCGACCTGCCTCTGATGCTCATATTTCACCTACTGAGAGGTCAAACACCGAGCCACATACTCTACTATATGTTTATTTATTCTTCTCCACCAATAATGCTGCCTTAAATCCTGATACATCTTAGCGGCACCCGGATTAACAGAAAACCGCAAACTGTGAGCCTCCTCAAGAATTAAATCACGTAACCCATCCACATTGGGCAGACAAATCTTACCCTACATCTGCAACACCCCGTAGTCTCCAATAGAAACTTCCTTGGCATCACTGTGCTGTATCGTGTCCTTAAGAACAAGCAAATGTGGGTCGTCATACTGACGCGCTCTGGTGCGCTCATACAAAGAAGACCGAGAAACCACGCAAACAAGAACCTAACTAGCCTCTGAAATATCTGACCTCACGAACTGATTGGCCAAAGCCCAAGCATCCAATGCTAGCGGTCCCTCACCAATTAGAATATATGCAAGACTACCCATACTCTCAGCCGTTCTACCCAAGGCATCGGCCACCGCATTGGCCTTCCCGGGATGGTAAAAACTGGAGATATTATAGTCTTTTAACATCTCCAGCCACCTCTGCTGCCTTAAGTTTTGATTCTTTTGCTTAAACAACTGCCGTAGACTCTGATGATCTGTGAACACCTCACAAGACATGCCGTACAGATAGTGCCTCCAAATCTTTAATGCGTGAACAATGGCTGCAACACTAAATCATGAACGAGGTAGTTCTTCTATAGGGCTTCATCTGACACGAAGCATATGCAATCACTCTATCCTCCTGCATCAAGACACACCTGATACCAATCCGCGAGGCATCACAATAAACTTTAGATGGACCTGATGCTGACGACAAAACTAGAACTGGAGTTGTGGTCAATGCAATCTTGAGCTTTTGAAAGATCTCCTCACACTTATTAGACCATCTGAATGGGGCACCTTTCTGGGTCAATCTAGTCAAAGATATAGCAATGGACGAGAAACCCTCTACAAAGCGGCAATAATAACCTGCCATGCCAAGAAAACTCTAAATCTCAGTAGTTGAAGATGGTATGGGCCAACTCTGAACTGCCTCAATCTTATTCAGATCATCCTTGATCCCCTCACTAGACAACATATGGCCCAAGAATACCACCGAATCAAGCCAAAACTCACACTTGGAGAATTTAGCACAAAGCTTCTTCTACCTCAAGGTTGGGGGTACAATCCTCAAACGCTGCTCATGGTCCTCCTAGTTGCATGATACACCAATGTATCATCAATGAACACTATGATGAAAGATTCAAGATATGGCTAGAACACACTATTCATCGGATGCATAAAGGCTGCTGGGGCATTGGTCAGCCCAAAAGACATCACAACAAACTTGTAGTGTCCATAACGGGTCCTAAAAGCTGTCTTTAGAATATTAGAATCCCGAATCTTCAACTGATGATACCCCGACCTCAAATCAATCTTCGAGAACACACTTGCACCCTGAAGCTGGTCAAATAAGTCATTAATGCACGGTAGGGAATACTTGTTCTTAATGGTGACTTAGTTCTGCTGTCGCTAATCAATACACATCCTCATAGTACCATCCTTCTTCTTCACAAATAGAACCGGCGCACTTCAAGGCGACACACCAAGCCTGATGAAGCCCTTTTCAAGAAAATCTTGAAGTTGTTCCTTTAACTTTTTCAATTCCGCTGGTGCCGTGCGATATGGTGGGACGGATATGGGCTTAGTGCTCAGCACCAAATCAATACCAAAATCAATGTCCCTGTTAGGCATGCCTGGCAGATCTATAGGAAATATATCAGAGAAGTCTCACACTACCGAAACAAACTGAATGGTAGGAGTATCAGCAAAAACATCCCTCACAAAGGCCAAATATGCCAGCCATCCCTTCTCAACCATCCGTTAATCCTTCAACTATGAAATCACTCTACTGGGAACATAATCCAGGGAATCACTCCACTAATTCCTAGGCAATCCCGGCATTGCCAACATCACAGTCTTGGCGTGACAATCCAAAATAGCGTGACATGGTGGCAACCAATCCATTCCTAAAATCACATCAAAATCGACCATGCATAGCAGTAAAGATCAACTCTCGTCTCTAATCCCCCAACAATCACCACGCACGATCGACACACACAGTCCACAATAATAGAATCACCCATCGGTATAGATACATGAACAAGCTTAACAAAAGAATCACGGGGCATATCCAAATAACATGAAATGTATGATGACATATATGAATAAATGGAACCATGATCAAATAATATTGAAGCATCTATGTGGCACACTATAATAATACATGTGATCACGGCATCGAAGCAACTACCTCTGGCCTAGCTAGAAATGCGTAGCAACGGGCTTGACCACCCCTGATTGACCTCCCCCTCTAGGGTGACCTCGTGCTGACTGTGCCCCACCCCTAGCTGGCTGTGTGTGTGGCGCTGATGCAGGTGCTAAAATCATAGGCTGAGAGCTCAGTCAAAGGCAATCCCTCTTGATATGAATCAAGTCTCGCACTCATAACAACCCCTCTTATAGGTTGCTAACCGGAATTGCCCGAAGAACTAACTGTGGAAATCTGGGCAGATGGAGCATGGTACAACGCATTGAATGATGACTAAGCTAGGCGTGCATTGTAGGAACTGTGGCTGACTGAAGAACCACGAGGAACATGGCGAGCTGCCTAAACGGGTCTAGAAGAAAGACCTTTGTTGTAATAAGACTGGTCTCCAGACGAGACACTACTGAAACCACCTGAACTGCGAGGCCTTTTGGCCTCCCTCTTCTCACGCTCCTTCCTGCAAATTAGTTCTAAGCATCTAGCAATCTCGACCACCTGCTCAAACCTAGAATCAGTCACAACCTCTTGAGCCATACTGAAGTGTAAACCATAGTTGAGTCTTTCAATGAACATATTAATCTTCTCCCTCTTAGTGGGAATCAACCACACTACACGACGAGCCAGATCTGCAAACCTCATCACATACTTATTCACTGTCATACCCCTAGCGTTACTGCTCAAACTACCTACACAACTCCTTTATGCGAGTAGGTGGTACAAATTTCTCTAAGAAGAGAATTGAGAAATCAATCCATGTAAGTGGTGTTGCATCGGCCGGCCTACTCAACTCAAAAATCTGCCACCATCTGTAAGCTGCCCCTATCAGCTGAAAAGTAGTAAATGTTACACTGCTCTGTCCAAAGTACCCGTAGTGCGAAGAATCTGCTGACACCTATCTAGAAAATCCTGAGCATCCTCTGACTCTACTCCACTAATCTATGGAGGCTTGATCCTCCCAAACTGCTCTAGCCTCTTCTACTCCTCTTCACTCATAAGGACCAACTCCGGCCCGAGAAACAGCAACCAGCTAAACTTGCAATAAATCCCCCAAAGGCTGGTAAATATAGAGTCAAGCTCGAATACAGGAATTAAAATCCGAAATGACTAATATAATATTATCTAATAAAGACAACATTATATAAGAAAAGAGACATTAGGACTGCGAATGAGAATGCTACTCTACCTCGTCTCTCGAACCTCAGCTCAATAAGCAAATCTGCTACCGATAATTGGTCTCATCACCTGGATCTGCACAATAAGTGTAAGAGTAATATGAGTAGAACCAACCCAATATACTCAACAAGTATCATATTTAACCTCGATGAGGTAAAATAAGAAAAATTGTAAATGATAATTGTTATACCTGTACAGTTTAACCAATTTAACAAGTACATAACAATAATGTGATCGGGTATAAAGCACAGAAGGAACTATCTATGTGAGTGTGCGCAATTTCTCAAGTACTCTTCTCAGTAAATGAAACAACATATTAGGGTGATATGCAAATGAATCAGGTAAATAACCATAGAAGTTGCAAGCAAAGATGAAATGCAAATCGAAACAAATACTGGCCAGACTTTTCACAAGCTTTCCTTCCATACGAAACCACTGATCAATTTTCCTTAATATCCGCGTGTACACCATCAAGAGAGAAACATGAGATGGTGAACCTAGGGGGATGGATCCATATACACATGCAAGCATGGCTAATTCAACGTGCTACCAGCCCGGCGTGGTCACGGGCTCAATATCATAGTCCGCACGGTGTGGTCACAGGCATACCATACCATACGCCTGGCGTGGTCACAAGCATAACAACATAAGCCGCCTGGCGTGGTCACAGGCATAACAACATAATCCCCCCGGTGTGGTCACGTGCATAACAACACAATCTGCTCGGCGTGGTCACAGGCATCCTGTCCAAATCATATCACACAGAAGCCAATATACAAGTTTACATGTATATAATGAATGAATAATTGATCTCATGGTCTTGCACTAGTATAAATAACATGCTAAAGAGTAGGCATGTGCAACTTGATCTATCATAGCTCAAATCGGAAATTTCATAACAACAATTATCAAGTTCATTCAGGGAATAAGCCTCTATGTAACCTCAAACATGGCTCAAATAATTCACAACAATGTTGCAAATATGAGAAATATCATATCTTAAAGCTTAACGGTCAATTTTAGGCATATCATAGCCTAAGCACAACCACGAACATGGATAAGTAACCTGGTGCTCGCACAAAGGCTAAAACCCCACATATATGTGCACCTATAGCATGTAGCTATCACAATTTCAGGAAACTAGTGCCTCAACCAAGTTTAGGTAAGATACTTACCTCAAGCAAGCCAAATTACTTCTCTAACAAGCACTTCTCGTGTGTATCAACCTCCGGACGATCCGAATCTAGCAAAATTAACTTAATATAGTCAATAAAAGCCATAAAATTGATCCCAAATGATAAAACTAATATCTTTAACCAAAATCAAAAAGTCAACCCCGGGTCCGCACCGCGAAATCGGACAAAATTCACAAATTCCGAATACCCATTCGATTACGAGTCCAACCATACCAAAATCATCCAATTCGGACCTCAAATCGACCTTCAAATCCTCAAACTTTGCTTTTGGAAGTTTTTACTAAAATCCCCCATGTCTCCACTTTACTTCACCAATTAATTGCTAAAAACAAAGATGGAATCATGAAATTATAATATATCCGAGTCAAAAACACTTACCTCGATCCAAATTGTGAAAATTCCCTCCAAAATCGCCCAAAACTGAGCTCTTTAACTAAAAGTTTGATATTATAACTCTAACCCTCGAAATGGCATTTAAAACATTCTACCCATGCATTTACCTTTCGCGATCATGGAACCTTCGCTATCACGAATCACAAAAATTCCAGCTGCCAAATTTCCTATACACGATCGCGACACCAGAGTCACGAATGTGATGACCAACCCTCCAAAGCTACACGATCGCGAAGAACAACCGCATGAAATCCTCAGGATCTCCCTTCCTCCTACGCGAACGAGTCTGCGGACTCGCGTTCGCAATGAATAACCACCCTAAAGCTTTGCGAATGCATCCTTCTTCACAAATGAAAAGTAAATAAAGCCACCTTCCAGTAACTACTCTACGCGATTGCGAAGAAGAACACCAGAAGCACAAAAATTAGCAGTCCAACATGGTGGAAAAAGGTCCGAAACTCATCCGAAACACACCCAGGGCACACGACACCCCATTCAAACATACCAACAAGTCCTAAAACACAACATGAACTTACTCGAAAACTCAAATCACATCAAACAACAACAAAATCACGAATCGCACCCCAATTCAAGCCTAATAAACTAATAAACTTCCAGCTTCTACAACTAATGTCGAACCACAACAGATCAATTCCAAATGACCTCAAATTTTGCACACTAGTCCAAAATGACACAAGAGACCTATACCAACTCCAAGAACAAAAATCCGAACCCAATATCAATAAAGTTAACTCTCGGTCAAACCTCTCAACCTTCCAAACCTTTAACTTTTCAACTTTCACCCACAAGCCTCAAACTAACCTACAGACCTCCAATCGACATCCGGACATACGCCTGAGTCCAAAATCACCATACGAAAGTATCAGAACCATCAAATCTCTATTCCAGAGTCGTCTATACAAAAGTCAAACACTCTTCAAACATAAGCTTGGGACTAAGTCTCTCAATTCATTCCGATACATCCCCGAAGCCAAACCAACAACCCCGGTAAGTTACAAAACCACAAGTGATCATAGAAAAAAGCAATAAACAAGGGAACAAGCTACAATACACAAAAAGATTGGCCGGTTCATTACAATCTCATAGATTGTGGTAAGTATTTTTGACTCGAGTTTGATTATATTCCATGATTCCATCTTCGATGTTGGCATTTGACTGATGATTTTATAAGAGAAATTGGAGTTTTTTTATTAAACTTTCTGAAGTGAATAATCGTATTTTGGACATCGGTCGAACTCAGATAGGATTAAAATTAGTATGGTTGGACTCGTAATCGAATGGGTTATCGAAATTTTTGAATCTTATCGTGTTCTGAGGTGCGGGCCTGTGGTTGACTTTTGGTTTATCTTTTTTATTTTAGTTAAATATCTTAACTTTATTAATCAGAATTGGTTCTCTTGCATTATTTGTTAACATAAAGTTGTTTTGGCTAGATTTGAGCGAAGCAAAGGTAGATTTTTAAAGGAAAAGCTATTTTGAGTGATGAATTAGCCTAATTGAGGTAACCATCTTGCCTAACTTTGTGTGAGAAATATACTCGTTAGGGTTTGGTTGATTGTACTATTTGAACTATGTAAAAGACGTATATACGAGGTGTCGAGTGTGTACACGGGCTTATATGTTGTATTTGACCGGTTTAGACTATTAGGCTACTTATTGTTGACGGCCAATTTTGACCTACCGTGTTTAAAAATAACATCGACATGCTTCCTAGTCAATAAATTGTAAACTATAGCATTTTTGCAGATTTTTAACTTTAATGCAATTTATTGCTAATTATTGCCATTTTTACAAAATATAATATTTTTTTATCATTTTATTGCAATTAGTTAAATACGACAACTTTCATGTATTTTTCTAAATTTCAAAATAATTTATTGATAATTGTCCTATTTTCAAATATTAGGATTTTTTATTAATTTATTGTTTTTCAAAAATAATAATAATATTAAATAATTACTGTAATATTATTGTTGTAGTTTGACATTTTAAATAAATACTACAAGATTTTTTAATTAAATAATTATTTTCCTAATTCATAGCACAGTCTAATAATTACATGAAAGCCGATAGAAGTTATCTCAAAATACGGGTCAAATTCGGTCAAACACAATGTCGCGTCAACACTTGATGTGACGAGACACAATGATATGACCAGCAATGTGACACGACATCATAAAGTAAAAAGTCATGTTGATGTTACTTGACACATTTTATTCAACGAGTAAAATTTTCTACCTAATGAGTAAAGTCCACTGGTTTGTCTTTCACCGGTAATTAAATTACACCGATATGTACACATTCACAGATAAAAGAAAGAGTACATACTCGGGCATTGTTTTGCCCATGATTTTGAGTTGATTATTTTATTATGGACCACATGTTTTATTTTTACCTTGTCTTTATTTTTTACCATAAAATATAGACCAAATGTTCTTAACTACACCCTATTATAATATATCTTTTACACTACATAAAGACTAAGACCATTAGATATTTTAAGAAGGGGTTTTTCCTAACAAACCCTAGCTAGTCTCTCATTCTGTCATTTGAGAGACCAGCCATCCCCCACAGTTTCCAAACCCTCTCTTCTCTCACTTTGAGGGATCGCCACCTCTCCTCCGTTGAGCCACTGCCGCCCGCCGGATTTGACCATTGACGATGGTTGGCTGCCCTCAACGACCCTCTACCTTAGCCTTTTCTTCTCGTTTGGTTTGCTTCTGCAGGTGCAGATCTAGACGGAAAAGAGAAATTCTGGCAACCTCCATGAAAACCGACAATGGCTGGAGACCGCTACTGCTATCCTTTCTCTGCCTCACCCATTTTCCCCCTTTTCTATCTTTATTTTATTATTTACAAGCATAAAATAGGGCCGGATAAAATCAGATATGGCCAGAGATTATTTTTTCCGATGATTTCATGTCGCCTAATTTCTTATTAATCTTTTTATATATCTCTTTTGTGCTAATAATGTGATCTCCGGTGGCGAGTTTAGATGCCACTACCAGACAGATTGGTCGCCGCTATCCGCACCAGAGCTTCTGCTCGTTTTGTTCTTCCTATTACATTACTGCAACAAATAATAATCTATCTATATCTGGTCCGTTCTGATGTGTATCGATACGTGTTTCCATCTTTCGCACCAGTTTGGGATTTGACAGTTTAATTCTCTGGCTCTTGAATATATAACCACCTTCTGGTTACTTTGTTGCTGGGATTCTCTTGAATCTTTCCTTCCTTGATAATATGTTGTGGTTGGAAGTGCTTTGCCGTTGTATGGGGTCGAACTCGGACCACTTGCGTAGGGATAAATCGGGCTTGAGTTTATACAGTTGGTATCAATCATAACTACTGCTTGATAGGCCGGGATCGAGGCATCAAAGATCGAAGGTCGGGACCAAACAACATCGAATCGGAATTCGAAGCCATGATACCTGAGATGAGTTTGTCGAGGTCGATTATGGGAAATGTCCTAGGGTAAAATTATCAGATCTGCGTAACGAAAGGACCGGAAATCCCATGATATGTAAATATCTCGGCGGGAATCACGACGTCAATCAACAAGACCGTTGAAATCAATAAATCCAGAGATATTTTACCTTGTAAATCGATTCTTACCTTGTATAAGAATTATCCCCCCCCCCCCCC
>MCJB01000225.1:39041-59932 GCA_002018475.1 Nicotiana obtusifolia
CCCCCCCTATAAAAGGGCAATGCAATTTTATAAAAGGCATCTCACGGTTCAATTATAAAAATATAGAAAAGAAGTCCGCTTTATTATCTCTTTATTCATTTGATTCATATTTGTTTATCTCGAAGAAATCAATCAAGGACAAGACTATTTAAGGCTTGTGGTTTGTATTTTTTCAAATTTATTTAGTGACTTTAATCTCTGTTTTATTCTTCATTCTTTTGATCAAACCAAATCACGTGTCCTTAAAACCATGTACAAATTTAATTGTTATCCGAAGCCAAGGGTAAACAGTTTGGCGCCCACCGTTGGGCTAAGGATAATAGTGAGCGTTTGATACAGTTTTCTGTCACACAAATTATTTTACACTTGCTCTGTGAAGTATCTTTGATTTCAGGTTACAATACAGCTATGTCACATTCACAATCTATGCCTTTGTACGTCGATAATGAATTTGATCATCAAGGTGAAAACAACAACATAGCACCCGGTGATGAAGTTCCGGTTGATGCTAATTCACAAATGGCTGTCGATGTAGATCGAACTACTGGTCCGTCAAATAGTGTTCGTAGAGAACATCGATCAACAACTCAGGGTCCCCGAAACAACGAGGGGGACGGGATCAGTCTCAGAATGATCTTTAACACGTTGCAAGCCCAGCATGCAGCCATTGCTCAACTACAAAATCGAAGCCAAATATTGAATAAAGTTGAGTTCGGCCCTTCTCGAGGAACCATTCCGGAGAATGAACCGGTCGCAGATGAGCCGAATGAAGGAGGATCAAGGGCAAACTCTGGGATCATGAGAATGCTCTAGGAACTAACCAGACGAGTCAAGTCTGGTGAAAAGAAAATAGAGGTTAACGACAAAAAGGTGGAAACATACAATTCCAGGGTGGATCAAACCCCAGGAGCACCCCCGATATTGAAAGGCTTGGATTCCAAAAAATTTGTACAGAAACCTTTCCCATCAAGCGCCGCTCCAAAACCAATACCCAAGAAATTTCGCATGCCGGAAATCCCTAAGTACAGTGGGACAACCGATCCAAATGAGCATGTGATCGCATACACATGCGCTATAAAAGGAAACGACTTAGAAGACGACGAGATGGAGTTCGTTCTTTTGAAAAAGTTCGGAGAAACCTTGTCAAAGGGGGCCATGACATGGTTTCATAACCTACCCCCTAATTCCATTGACTCTTTTTCTATACTTGAAGATTCCTTTGTAAAAGCACATGCAGGCACTATCAAAGTGGAAACGCGTAAGTCGGACCTATTCAAAGTCAGACAAACAGATAATGAGATGCTCAGAGAATTTGTATCTCGTTTTCAGATGGAGCGGATGGACCTTCCACCGGTCACTAACGAGAAGACGATGAGATCGAGTTCGTTCTTTTGAAAATGTTCGGAGAAACCTTGTCAAAGGGGGCCATGACATGGTATCATAACGTACCCCCTAATTCCACTTATTTTGCTATGCTTGCAGATTCCTTTGTAAAAGCACACGCAGGCGCTATCAAAGTAGAAACGCGTAAGCCGGACCTGTTCAAAGTCAGACAAAAAGATAATGAGATGCTCAGAAAATTTGTATCTCGTTTTCAGAAGGAGCGGATGGACCTTCCACCGGTCAGTGACGATTGGGCCGTTCAGGCCTTCACCCAAGGGCTCAACGCTCGAAGTTCAACGGCTTCACAGCAACTTAAACAAAACTTGATAGAATATCCTGCCGTCACATGGGCGGATATACATAACCGATACCAATCGAAGATCAGAGTCGAAGATGATCAACTTGGAGCACCTTCGGTATCTATTTACCCCCTAAGGACTCATGATAGGGTTCGTAGGGAGATTTATCGGGAACCGAGACTGAATAGAGGTCGGCATCGGCCATATCATGGGAATAGGGAAATCACTACAGCAATGCAGGATACCTCGAGACGCGAAAGGAGAAAAGATCAAGGTCAGAATAACTGAGGACCTATGATGAAAAGCAATTTCGAGAGAACCACCGGTCACCATGAAGCACCACAGTTATCGGAGTACAATTTCAACGTTGATGCGGATACTCTCGTATCGGCTATCGGTCGCATCAAGGACACTAAGTGGCCTCGACCGTTACAACAGGATCCGGCCCAAAGAGATCCTAATTTGATATGCAAATATCATGGTACACACGGACACAGGAAAGAAGATTGTCGACAATTAAGAGAGGAGGTGGCAAGGTTGCTCAAAAAACGGACATCTTCGAGAATTTTTGAGCGATCGAGCAAGGAATCATTACGGAAACGGAAACAAACAAGCAAACTAAGACGAGCCAAAACACATGATTAATATGATTATTGGTTGAATAGATGCACCTCAAGGTCCGATGCTGAAGTGCACCAAGATATCCATCACCTGGGAGAAAAGCATTCGAGATTACGCGATGGAGGGAATCTTACATTTTAGCGAAGAAGATGCAGAAGTGATCATGCAACCTCACAATGACGCGCTAGTGATATTTCTGCTTATACACAGGATTAAAGTAAAGCGCGTATTGGTCGATCCAAGCAGTTTGGCCAACATAATCCGATCATGGGTTATAGAACAACTCCGCCTAATGGATCGAATTGTCCCGACAGTCCGAGTACTCAATGTATTCAACATGGCATGTGAAACAACCAAAGGCGTGATAACGTTGCCGATAAATACTGCCGGTACCATTCGAGAAATGAAGTTTTGCGTAATTGGTGGAGACATGAGATACAAAGCTCTATTCGGGAGACCATGGATCCACAACATGAGAGTCGTGCCTTCAACACTGCACCAAGTACTGAAATTCCCATCATCCGATGGAATTATAACGGTTTACGGGGAGCAACCAGCTGCAAAAGAAATGTTCACAGTAGAAGAAATAACACTAGTACCAGCAGTTCCTTCGCAAAGGGTCGAGAACAGGTTGAAATAACAATCACAGATATTATCCTTGGCAAACGTAGATGAACAAGTGTATCTCGAGGATGACGACTACGGAATTCCCCGATCATTCATCAGTCCTGATGAATCCAATGCAACCAAATCGACAATTGAGGAACTCAAACAAGTTGCACTCCGAGAAGACTTGCTAGATCGAAAGGTATACCTGGGCTCGGGCCTAAGTTCCGAGCTCAGGACAAACTTATCCAATTTCTTATAACTAACTAGGATTGCTTCGCTTGGTCCCACCTCGATATAACAGGTATACCACCGAGATAACAACTCACAAGCTAAGCCTAGACCAGAAGTTTCGACCGGTCAAGCAAAAAAGGAGGCCTCAATCCGAGATCAAACACGCGTTCATCAAGGATGAGGTAACTAAACTTCTAAAGATAGGGTCCATTCGGGAGGTTAAATACCCGGAATGGTTAGCAAACATAGTGGTAGTCTCTAAAAAAGGGAATAAACTAAGAATGTGTGTAGATTATAAGGGTCGCATGATCGATGCCACCGCTGGCCATGAGACCCTTAGATTTCTCAATGCTTGCTCTAGCTATAACCAAGTACAAATAGACCCGGCTGACCAAGGAAAAAACATCCTTCATCACTAAGTATGGCACATACTGCTACAACGTGATGCCAATTCGGGTTAAAAAATTGAAGGAGCCACTTACCAACGCCTTAGTAAACCGAGTGTTTGAAAAACAACTAGGAAAAACGAAGGAAGTTTATATTGAGGACCATTTGAACCGTTTGCAGGAAACATTCGACGTGCTGAAACAATACAATATGAAGCTGAACCTAGAGAAATGCGCGTTCAGTGTGGGCTCAGGCAAGTTCCTCGGTTTCATGGTCTCGAATTGAGGAATAGAAATCAACCCCGAAAAGATCAAGGCTATCAAGGACATCACAGTTGTAGATAGTGTGAAGGCTGTACAAAAGCTGATAGGCCATATAGCTGCTTTGGGACGATTTGTTTCAAGATTATCCGATAAAAGCCATCGATTTTTTAACCTATTGAAAAAGAAGAACAGCTTCTCGCGGACACCCGAGTGCCAACACGCGTTAGAGGAGGTTAAAAGGTATCTGTCTAGCCCACCCTTGCTGCATACACCGAAGACAGGTGAACGGCCGTACCTTTACCTTGCTGTCTCAGAAGTAGCGGCAAGCGGAGTCCTAGTTCGAGAACAAGGTACGCAATTTCCAATTTATTACGTTAGCAGAACTTTAGGCGAGGCTGAAACTAGATACCCTCATTTGGAAAAATCGGCACTCGCTTTGTTGAGTGCCTCCAGGAAATTGAAACCATATTTCCAATGTCATCCCATATGCGTTATAACGACTTACCCGTTAAGAAGCATAATGCATAAGCCAGAGCTCTCCGGCCGATTGGCAAAGTGGGCTATCGAAATAAGTGGGTGTGATATCGAGTATCGACCCCGAACCGCCATTAAATCTCAGGTGTTGGAAGATTTTGTCGCTGATTTTACACCATTTTTAATGCCCGAGGTCGAAAGAGAGCTACTGGCTAGATCGGGGACTCCTTCGGGAGTGTGGACCCTGTTCACAGATGGTTCCTCAAACACGAAGGGATCGGGGCTTGGTATCGTGCTAAAGCCCCCAACCGGTAACACAAATCTACAGTCTATCAAGACTGTGAAATTAACTAACAATGAAGCAGAGTATGAGGCTATGATTGCAGGTTTGGAACTAGCCAAAAGCCTGGGATTGAAAATAATCGAAGCTAAGTGCGATTCCATTCTTGTGGTGAGTCAAGTCAATAGAACTTTCGAGGTCAGAGAAGGACGAATGCAGAAATATTTAGACAAACTACAAGTTACACTGCATAGGTTCAAAGAATGGACCTTACAACACATACCTCAAGAGAAAAACAGTGAAGCCGATGCCCTCGCCAGTTTGGGATCATCAGTCGAAGATGATGAGATCGAATCCGAAAAGGTCGTACAGCTTATGAGGTCGGTAGTAGGAGAAGGCCACACGGAAATCAATACAATGAGTCTGACCTAGGATGGAGGAGCAAATACATAGAGTACCTAAGCTCCGATAAACTCCCTTGAGACCCAAAAGAATCAAGAGCCTTGCGCACAAAGGCGGCTCGATTCTTTCTCAGATGACGGAACTTTATTTAGAAGGACGTTCAGTGGCCCGCTCGCGATATGTCTGGGACCGAGTGACACCGAATACATTTTAAGAGAAATACATGAAGGCACTTTTGGGAATCATTCCGGTGTCGAGCCCCTAATCCGAAAATTAATCAGAGCTGGTTATTGTTAGATCGATATGGAAAAGGATGCGAAGAAGTTCGTTCTCAAATGTAACGAATGTCAAAGACATGCCCCGATGAACCATCAGCCCAGGGAGACGTTGCATTCGGTCTTGTCACCATCGCCATTCATGAAATGGGGAATGGACATCGTCGGCCCTCTTCCCTAAACACCAGGTAAGGCTTAATTCATTCTTCTTATGACTGACTATTTCTCCAAATGGGTGGAAGCGCATGCATATGAGAAGGTTAGGGAAAAAGAGGTAATCGAGTTCATTTGGAATCACATCATATGTCGGTTTGGGATGCCATCGGAGATCGTGTGTGATAAGGGTAAACAATTCGTCGGCAGCAAAGTAACGAAGTTCCTCGAAGATAACAAGATCAAAAGGATCCTATCAATGCCCTATCACCCTAGCGAAAATGGACAAGACGAATCTACCAACAAAACCATAATTTGAAATCTCAAAAAGAGGTTAACCGATATGAAGGGTAAATGGAAAGAGACATTTCCTGAAGTCCTATGGGCGTATCATACAATTGAGAAATCTAGCACCGGGGTCACCCCTTTTCCCCTGGTGTACGGTGCTGAAGCTTTGATACCGGTTGAAGTTGGTTAAACCAAGTGTCAGGTTCCGCTATGCGACCGAGGAATCGAATCACGAGGCTATGATTACGAATCTGGAACTATTGGACGAAAAAAGGGAAGCAGCCCTTGTTCGATTGGCCGCCCAAAAACAAAAGATCGAAAGATACTACAACAGGAGAATCCCATCTTTAACATTTCAACATCGGAGATTTAGAACTCAGGAAGGTCACACCCAACACTCGAAATCCGAACGAAGGGAAATTGGGGGCGAACTGGGAAGGACCTTATTCCATCATAAAGATCACCGGAGAGGGATCATACAAGCTCGAGACGATGGACGGCAAACAACTTCCCAACAATTGGAACATAAATCACTTGAAACGATACTACTGTTAAGGTACGATCCTTCATTCTTCATTTTTATTTGTTTTTATGCTACATCGACAAACAAACAGTCGCAGGTATCAAATAAAGTAGCCTCGAATCGGAAAGTACTGGATGTTAGGACTGAAAGCACGCGTTGCACTCTTTTTCCCTTCGATCGGTTTTGTACCAAATTGGGTTTAACAGCAAGGTTTTTAACAAGGCAACCAGAAAATGTGCTAATTTAGACTTGAAGACCGATCGTATATCGATGACAACAATATTTGGTGCTAAACATCGATCGACCTCAAATGTCGGAAGACTGCTTAGCTACTTCGATTCGGGGAAACTTCTCAAAGATCATTAGGATCGATGTAAAGGTCAAACGGTCAAAGGAACCGTACCCAAATAGATTGATCTATCCCCTAAATAAATTGTACAAGCACATGAACAAGAATAAAGATCTCTTGCACCAATATTCTGTCTCCGAGCCCAAGGGCCATTTTGATTTTCTTTATTCAATCAAATACTGACATCACTCAAGGATTTATTCGAAAATCAAATTTAATCGAAGGGGAATAAGACCTACTAAGGCCAACCCGATTCTTAAAATGCTAAGGCCATACCAAGTTAATGAAACTCGAAGGGGGATAAGACCTGCTAAGGCAAACCCCGATTTTTTAAGGCCAAGGCCATACCGAGTTAATAAAATTCGAAGGGGAATAAGACCTACTACGGCAAACCTCGGATCTTTACAAGGCTAAGGCCATACCAAGTTAATCGAAGGAAAGAAAAAATCTACTAAGGCATATCCCAGAATTGGCCAAGTCTAAACTGATTTCGAAGAACAGAAAATTCACCGAGATGAACCATCGGTTCTAATGAAAAGAATCAAAACAAGTCAGCAATAAAAGAAGGAAAAAGAAAAAGTCTTTTATATATATACAAGGTATAATTACAAAGGTGGAGACCTTATTACATAATATCAAAAAAAATTTAAATAAAAGAAGAGAAGGCGCTTCATTCCGAGTTCTCGGAGTCATCTTCCTCCGGAAAGGCTTATTTTCTCGCTTCGGCCTCGATCCTTTTGGCATCATCGATCTCGGCTAATAGATCGAAGCCCCGAGCATGTATTTCCTCGAGAACGGACAGGCGAGTTTGACACTTCGTGTAATCAACCAAAATTTTTGACTGATCTTGAGCAGCCTTGGCGTCGGTCTTGTACTAGGCCACTAACTCATCGGCCTTAACTTTGGGTGCAGCAGCCTCCGATTTTGCCATATGCGGCTCGTTGGGCAAAGCATCATGATCCAAGGATATCAGACTGACTCTAGATTGGAGCATGTTAGTACTCTCAGTCAGAGCCTCGATTCTCCCTTTTGCTTTCGTCAGTTGAGTTTCTGATGAAACTAACTGAGATCGAAAGGCCTCCTTTTTCCGAAGCCAGCTGATCCATCCTGCTTCTCCATTCATTGGCTTCTGCTGTAGCCTCGCTTGCCTCGGATTGGAGTCGGGTTATTTGATCGAGTTGCTGCCCCATCTGCTTGACTAAGCCAGAATTCTCTCTCCGTACAAAATCCAGTTCGGCCTGAAGGTTCGTAATCTCCCATTCGAGCCGCTCGCAACGCGCCGATTCTTCCCGTTGACGAAAAAAAACCTCATGATGAAGCACCGAGGCCTGCAAACATGAAAGGAAATATGGCAGTTAGTCGAAGTTTAAAGTACAAAACAATGAACACCAGATGAGGCTCGTTAGAAACTTACCTTATTCAATGCTTGCTCAGCTTCATTAAACAAGCAGGGTACATCCACCTCGTTCATCTTAGCCTGATCTTCTTCGATCACCAAACACCGAATATAGCTAGCCACTCCTACAGGAGCGGAAAGGACCCTAGCATCTTCGGGAATGGCGAAGGTTATGATACGCTTCCGATAAGGATCTGAACTCAGAGCAGGAAATCTACCAACCAACTTCGGACCGCAAGAAAACTTGCTCGTATCGGTGGAGGGGCTCTTCCTCGGTACTTCTAGATTACCGAGCCCAGAGGTATCCTTAGCTGACGCCGAATCTACGCCATCGAAGAAACCTCAGAAAGGGCCTTCCAGTTCATGGCTCCTGCCTGGGGAATGTCCTTTTGCGGCTTGGGCCTCATTCAGGGTCGACTCAGAGAAGAAGGGGAGTCTGTCATTTCTATGGGACCCGAGATCCCCTGCGAAACCCCTCTCACATCGATAGAAGCCACAGTTCTTGCCTCTCATCTCGGGGCCCTCGGCTCCATGAAGGTGTGTCTTATCGGTTCTTTGAGGTAAGTTAGGTAAGATACTTACCTCAAATAAGCTAAACCAATACTCAAAAATGACCTTCTCATGTGAAACAACCTCCAAACGGCTCAAATCTAGCCAAAATAACCTATTAACACAAATAAAAACCATAGAAAATAATTATGGATAATAAAGCTTCGATCTTTAATGAAAACAAAAAAGTCAACCCCAGGCTCGCACCTCAAAACCCAACAAAATTCTTAAAACCCAAACACCCATTCCGATACTAGTCCAACCATACCAAAATTATCCAATTCCGACATCAAATCGTCCTTCAAATAATCATTTTACATTTTTTAATGTTTCTATTAGAATCCCCAATTTTCTCAAACTCAAATAACTAATATAGTGGTAAAAATAAAGATGAAATCATGAAATATAATCAAATATAGATGAGAAAAACTTACCCCAATCCAAAGCATGAAAATCCCCTCCAAAATCGCCCAAAAACCTATCTCTTTAACCCCAAAAGTGACAAAATATCAAAACCCCTCGAAATAGAGTATTTTATATTTCTGCCCAGGTATTATATATTGCGATCACGGAATTACTAACGCGATCGCGGAGAAAAAAAATTATCTGAGAAAACATTTTTCGCGAACACGAACAGTGAGTAGCAAACGAGACACACAACCAGTAGCAACAATGCAAACGCGTAGAAAATTATGTGAACACGGACAGAAGCATTTGATGCCCCTTCTAGCTTTCCCTTATGTGAATGCGGAAGGCATATCGCGAATGCTTTTTTGTTCACAACAGCCAAACCAGAAACCAACAACTCTAAAGCATGACGAAATGACCCGTAGCCCATCCGAAACACACGCGATGCCCACGAGACACCGTCCAAAAATACCGACAAATTCCTAAACACAATAAAAACTTGGTCAAAGCCTCAAATCTCATCTAACAATATCAAAACTACGAATCGAACCTCAAATCGAACTTTATGAACTTATGAACTTTCCACTTTTACAACTCGCACCGAATCATATCAAATCATCGTGGAATGAAGTCAAATTTTGCATTCAAGTCCCAAATGACATAAGTGAGTTATTCCAATTCTCGGAATAGAATTCCGAACCGATATCAACAAAGTCAACTTCCGGTCAAACCTCTCAACCTTCCATACCTTAAATTTTCCAACGTTCGCCAAAATGCATCATATCAACCTACAAACCTTCAAATCCAACTCTAGACATATGCCTAAGCGTAAAATCACCATACGAAGCTATTGGAATCATCAAAACACATTTCCAGAGTCGTCTACACAAAACTCAAACTCTGGTCAACTCTTGCCACATAAACTTCTAAAACAAGAATCATTCTTCTAAATCAATAACGAATCTTCCAAAAAATGAACCCGGCCACACACACAAGTCATAATACACAATACGAAGCTACTCGAAGCCTTAAGAAATAGAACAAGACACTAATTCTCAAAACAACCGATCGGGTGTTACAAAGCATTTCTCCCATTTGTGAGTTCAACCTTGCAAATGCCAAATTATTTTCGAGACTATTTTCCAAAATCTTTTCCAACGCATTTTTCTCTTTGTTCCCTCTTTCAAGTAGGCATTCCATCATCAACTTGAACTCTCCATTTTGACCATGCTCAATTATAACGACCTGGCCGGTCGTTTTTGGTATTTTAGCCCTGATCCATCTATTTGTTCAATCCTCTATGTTATATTATGATCATGTGACTTGCCGTGGTGTTTAGTTTGGTGCTGGGTGAGTTTCGGAGTGAAAGGGGACACATAGTCCCTAAGTTGGAGGTTTAAGTTGTATGAGTTGACCGTAGTTTGACTTCTGTAGACGACTTTGGAATGGAGTTTTGACGATTCTAATAGCTCCGTATGGTGATTTTGGACTTAGGAGCGTGTCAGGATGTTGATTTGGAGGGTCGTAGGTCGTTTTGGCATGAGTTGGCGAAAGTTAGAAGATTTAAAGTTTGGAAGATTTGAACGTTTGACCAGGAGTTGACTTTATTGATATCAGGGCCCGATCCCAATTCTAGAAGTTGCAATTGGTCTGTCATGTCTTATATGACTAATGTGCAAAATTTAAAGTCAATCATAGTTGTTTTGGTATGAATTAGCATTAGTTCTAATGTTGTTTGATGTAATTTGGCGCTTTGAGTTTGTTCTTATGATGTTTTAGGACTTGTTGGTATGTTTGGTTGAGGTCTCGTAGGTCTCGTGTCTAATTTTGACCATGTTCGGTGCATTTTGGAACATTAAAGACTACTGAATCTGTTGCTACTAGTTTCCTTATATGCGATCGCGAGTGGGATATCGCGATCGTGAAGAGTTATTTTGCACTAGGGGAAACTTTATATGCGGTCTGCGATCACGGAGGGTTTGCTTTTAGTGCATCGCGAATGCGTGAAGGAGGCCGCGTTCGTGAATAAGGAAGAGAAGGTTGCAGGCCCACGCGTTCTTGTTCATCGCGATCACGTGAAGAGTTCCGCGATTGTGTAGCTTGTGAAGGCAGTGTGTCGCGTTCGCGCATGTACTTTCGCATTCACGAGGTGATAATTTAGCAGCCGGAGATTTTTCCCCCATCGCGAAGAAGGATGTTACCTGGGCCGAATTTAAAGTGCATAAATGAGGGTTCTTCTCATTTTTCATATTTTGGACCTAGAGAGCTCGGTGTGAGGCGAATTTTCAAGGTTTCTTCAAGGAAATTATTGGGGTAAGTTATTCTAATCCGAAATGGACAATATTTTCATGAATCTATTACTATTTCCATCATCTAATTAGGGATTTTAGTTTAAAATTTTGGAAAAAATGGTACAACCTTCCTAGACTAAATTTTTGAGTTTTGAAAGGAGATTTGAGGTTGAATTTTAGTAACTCTTGTATGGTTGAACTTGTTATCGAATTGATGTTCTGATTTTGCATTTTCGGTCGGGTTCCAAGGCACGAGCTCAGGTTAAATTTCTGAGTTGACTTTTTTATTTCTTTGCAAAGTTCGTAATTTTATTGTTCGAAATAGTTTCCTATAGTTCATATTTATGGTATCAAGTTCTTTTGGCTAGATTCGAGCCGTTCGGAGTTGGATAATCGAGGGAAATGCCTACTGGTGTATTGAGTTAGTATGATTTAACGTAAGTGACTTGCCTAACATTGTGTAGGGGAATTACCCCTTAGGATTAGGGTTGGTTCAAATAATTACAAAACAAAGAAATTGATGCTTGGCTTGATCATCTATTTACCAACCCCAATCGCTCCTGGTCACCAACTTGATTCTCGGTTAGGTTCCCAATTCATATCGTCCAACTGGGGAGAAAAGTGGTAGAGTTTATTTGCATCGTGTCAAGGCGTTAAATGCGGCACTTAGTGGGAAGGGACCCATTGTTTTTCAAATTTTGAGTTCATTTTTAAAATTTTCTTTTTTAGAATAGCTTAATATATTATATTTGACGAATCTACCAAGTTTCAGGATGTTTGGAAGTGTTTGGGGCAACGAGCAAGGCGATTGAGAAATGAAGAAATAACAGTCCAGGCCTCAGTTATTGCATTTGCAAACATGGATTCGCATCTGCGGAAGTCTGATGGGTTGTAAGTACGAAGAAACTGTTGCAATTGCAACCTCTGCTAACTTTTTGATATTCACAATTGCGCGGTCACAATTGCAACATCAGAGGTCTTAAATGGGTAACTTTATTTCATTTTGGACAAAAGTCAGAGAAATTTCGTGCTCTCAAGAATTAAACGACTTTCATCTTCCTCATCTCTCACAACTTTGAAACACCCTCATTCTAACTCCTATGTGCAAGCATCCAGGTATGAAAGCTCAGTTTTGTACTATTTATGTTCTATAACATCACCATCCTCTTCTTCTCTCCTTGTGCTCTCAAAAACTAAGGTTCAAATTGGCCCTTCTATTATGTGTTAAATGTTGTTGCAACATCTGGGTGAGGATTGGTTAAGAGTGTGAGATTCTTTCTTTGCTTGAGAAATGGGGAAGTCTAAGTACCCATAGCTTTTTAAAATGTGAAACAAGTTTTGTTCCTTCAATGTGTTCGATGAAAGGCCTGAATGAAATTCTTGGCCGAGTCATTGAAATTTCTTCAATTTGTGGCTGTGTGTGAAGTTTATTGCATGATTTTATGTCTAGAAACTAATTCTATTCTCAGCAAATGTGCTTTGATTCAAAACTTTTGGGGCTTGCAACTGTTCTATGACAGAAGGTCGCTGGGGACAACGTGATTGCAATGTGATGGCCACTTCGCATTTGCGAAGAGGTGATTGCAGTAGCGAAAACAGTCAGTTCTGGCAACCCTTCGCATTTGCGAATATGAGATCGCAATTGCGCACACTGAAAAAGTCAGTTTCCTTCGCAATTGCGAGGTAAATGTCGCAATTACAACATCAGAGAGCAGACTTCTCCTAAACTGAAAGTCTGAAAATTTTTTCGAAGGCTGGGTTTCGACTATCCAATCATTTTTCTGGTATATTTGGTACATTTTGAGATATATTTCATAGCCATAGCACATTTTTACTCCAATACTTCATTTACAGGTACAATAAGCTTAAAATGAGCTCTAACTCCGACGAATCCGCACATGCAACCCTTTAGAAGTTGAGGAGAACTATGACCAACACCGATTCTTGTCATTGGAATGCCAAGAACAGTATTATGCCAAGTTGATTACCAAGAAGTTGCTACTAGGAAGTGGTATATTGCTGGAAAAGGTCCCAGAACATCTTCCCAAGTTCTATCGGAGAGTTGTTGCCATGGAATGGACCTGTTTTGCCCCTTAGCATTGCAAAGTAAATGAGCAACAGGTGAGGGAATTCTATGCCAATCTTCCAGCCATCATGCTAAGAAAGCCAATCATGAGGATTCGTGGAAAATGGTGAATTTCGGAGCTGAAGCTATGAATTGAATCTATCACCTGCAGGACCATGACATGGAACTATATCATGAGAAAGACTGTGCCTCAAGCGAGTGGTTGGTCTCCAAACTTTGCCCAAGTGCGGATGTTCCATTGTCTACTGAAAAGAAAGGGATCAAATCCAAAGAATTCACTACCGAAGCAAAGATATAGCTAGCCATCATATGCAGTTGCATCTCTCCTGCGGGGAATATATGTAATGTACGAACAGTGAGAGCTCAACCGATCGCTTCCATTCTTGATGATATCCGGCTTCATGTTGGTGCTATTTTCGTCAATGAGCTGAGGGACTATCTGAGGAAAAATGGTCAATCACTAATGTTACCACCTCTTATCACTGAGTTGTGCCATCTTGCAGGGGTTGAGGAGGATCTAGAAGACAACTGCATAGATCCGGGAAAGCCTATTGCTCCATTGAAGAAAAGGGCAGAGGGCGGCACCAAGAAAAGCAAAAAGAGAAAGTTGGGATCTTTTTCTAAGACTGACTAGGGTAGCCAGCCATCATCTTCTACAAGAGGACCATTTGCTATGTTTTCTAAGGAAATGCGACAGATTCGCGACCTAGTAGCTGACCTTCCAAAGGGACCTGGGCAAACATCTCAGGGACCCCCTGTGTACATTTCAAAGAAAGAATTTCAAAATATCTTGATGATCAGAAGAATAAGGGGTATCACCTTAAGAAGTTGGACAAAGCATTACACTGATTTGGCCACAACACACGGTACTTTGAGTACTTCTCATGCCAAGCTGGCAAATGCACACACCAGGATGAAGAAGAGGGAGAATAAGAGAGATAAATTCTTCACCCGCATGTGGAAGGGTGTGAAGGGGCTATGGAAATTTCTAAAGCTTCAAGAGTCAGTGCCACCGACTGAGCCGGAAGATGATGATGATGCTCCAGTTCATTGGTCCGAGGAAGAGGAAGAGGAGGAGGATGAGACTGAGTCTGACAACGGGAAGAGGACTTGATGCAGTATTCAGGGAGCACTTTCCATCATTTTACTCTATTTTGTATAGTTGCATTGGGGACATTGCAACATTTCTAGTTGGGGTGGCTTCTTGTATAACTGCTGATATGATAGATTGATATTTTGTTTTAATGTGATGTGTTATATTAGTATGTTTACTAGCTTCTTGATTTTTTTTATATATATAGTATTTTTATTTACTTGATGTTTACTAACTTCTCGATTTTTGTTTTTGTATGTTTTATTACTTCACATGTACTAGCTTCTTGATTTTTTTATTACTTTTTTTATTGGCAATATCCTTTGTTTTTTTTATACCACGGTTCTTTTTCTAAGGATGTCGACTTTTCCCGATGATGGGTAGCTAGGCGACTTTCTTAATGGAATTAGTCTTGTAGTTTAGATACAGTTTTTGTTAATTTAGGAAAAATAAGTGGTATGAGTTAGGGTTTGTGCCAATTGGCCAATATGTGGCTTGCTTGGTACCAACATGATTTAAACCTCGGCATATAAATTATAGTAAAGATCATTGTCATAACTTTTAGACTCAATTTTTGGCTCTTTGATTCATTAAAGAGTCTCTTAGGCTATATGTGACTTCTTTGAGTTCATTGGTTTCAATTGGATTTATGAATTTGTATTCTACTGGAGTTTTCATGTGCCATGCGTGGTGAGATTTATTAAGAGTTTTTTTGCATTATTTGTAGTCTATAACTTGCCCAAAATGTGCTTCAAGGCAGAATCCTACACTAACTTGGTTTGAAAATTGATGTTAAGCCTTAATTGGACCGTTATTATGCCTTCACTTTCCTACCCTTGCATATCTTCCCTAGTCAACACTTTTTGAGCCTTTAAACTTTTTTCATGGCAACCATGTTACAAAGCTTTAACCCTTTGTTCTTTATTGATCTATCCTTTGGCATGCTACCTCCCTAAGTACTTTGAAAGTGTAAACATTGGCTAAAAGCCTACGTTTGGGGGTGAAGGCTGGAAAAGTTGTGCTGTGGAAGTTGCTTAAAAGGTGAAAGGTAATGATAAAATAAAATAAATGAAGGAAAAATAAGGAATAGTGAATAAATGGAAGACTAGGTGAGGAAATGAAAAATGAAGAAAAGGTTGAAAAGTTCTTGAAGGAAGTGTACTTTGATTGTTGAAAAATTGTAGTGCTTAGGGAGGTTTTGAGTCACTCTAACAAAAATTGTGCCATGCCTTGACCAAAAGCCTAAGCTACAACCTTTTAAGTCCTAATTGATTTTAAACCATGTTTGTCTACATTAGTAGAGAAATAAAAGAAGGGAAAGCCTATGGTACTACTTGTGTGCATTTGAACATCTTTATGTGAGAGAGAGTTAATTCTTTCCATTTGATATCCCATATACCTTTTGAATTGTAATTTATGAGTGTGGATTCTCTCTTAAGTGTGAGGGAACATGAGATTTGAGTTGTGAATTTAATACCATTTTCAATTGGGAGGAAAGAACAAGGCAGAGTTATTTGTGATAAAAAGGCAAATTTTGAAGCTTTAGTGTCATGACTTGATTGCTACTTTGATTAACTTAGTGTTTGAGCACTTGAATTGTAATGAAATTGATGAGAAGTTTTTGGTTTTTCATATGCTTTGGATTAATTATTAGTACCAATCAAAGTCATGTGTTTGTACTTAAAGTAGACCTGTTCACTTGGTATGATATTGATGCATTATTCAGTTAAATACTTGGAATGAAATTTTGTGCTTCGATTACTTGAGGACAAGCAATAGTTTAAGTTTAGGGTTTTGATACGTTGATAATTTATCAACTTATCTCATCTTTAATCTTAGATTTTTGATATGTTTGATTGATAATATAGTGTGTTTATTGTTGTTTACTTCTACTTTATAGGTTTTTTATGATTTAGAAGTGATCGGGAAGAAACCAAGCAAAACTAGTCAAAAAGGGGCTCAAAAGCAAAAACCTAGAAATTGGCCTCAGGTGTCGCAAATGCGAGCGGAAGCTCGCAATTGCGAAGTCAACCATGCCAGTTAACGTTTGAAAATGCGAAATGAAGGCCGCAAATGCGAAGTCAAACCAAACAGTCAAGCTTCGCTGCCCATCGCAAATGCGATCTTTAGCAGAAAATCCAATGTTCGCAAATATGAGCATTCCTTCGCAAATGCGAAGGTCGCGCTTCAGTTATTGGCACTTTTGTAATTTTACATTTTTTTGGCGGCAAACCCTTTTATACACAACCTAGCTTATTGGAAACACATCTTTGGCACATCTTTGGAAAATCTTGGGCTTCTTTTCAATCTCTTGACCAGAGAACACAAGTTTTGGATCCAGGGTTCTTGCACACACTCTTGGGTCTTGATGATTTGAAGCTTGTGGTTGAGAATTTCTTACCCATTTATGTTCATTTCATCATTTCCTTACTTTGTATTGAATATCTAAGTGCATATTATTTTTTCCAACACTTAAATCTTGTTTATGGGAATATTCATATTTAAAGTATGGATTAAGTATCTTGTTGTATTTATGTAGTGAACGATTTTTATGTATTATGAAGTGAGTTATTGTTTCTCTAGTTATTCTTGTTCTTTAAAGTTTCGAAAGGGATTAGCTAATCCTAGCACTTACCCATTCAATTCAAATTAATTTTGGGAAAGATAAATTGGGTTGGGAAAGAATAATTAACAAGAACTTGAGGCGTTAACCCTCACTTTATAGATTTTACCTAGGGATAGGATTGAACTGCTTGTAGCTAATGTGGGTTTGCTTAATCTCTTAATTGTTATAGGGGTAATTCAACTAGGAAGTCTTGTTAGTCTTCGAAAAGAAGCTAATATAGAATTATTACCCGAGGCTAATTAACATTAACTCGCTCATATTTGTAAAATCATGAAATACATTGGATCGTTACTTGAGTGTAATTCCCAAGCCATCCATGCTTGTAGCCATTGATCATTTTACTTGATTTCTAGGTTAGTTTACATTTTCGCAATTAGTTATAAATATTTTCTCAAAACCATTCTAAGTGTTTGGCTTAGCATAATAAGTGATAATTCTCTTACACACCTAATCGCCAACATATTGTTTTCTGTGGGATTCGACCCCGACTCATTGTTGGGAAAATTATATTGCATGCGACCGTATCCATTTACTTTTTAGTAGTAGATTTGGACGTCATCACACCCAGCCCGGTCTGCTCGTTATGCAGGAGAGAACATTTGGCGTCATGTTGTGAGTATGCTCAGGAGCTTGTCGCGGGAGCTCGTTATGCTCAGTGCAAAGATCGTGACTCCCGCCATGAAGGCTTGGAGGAAGGATAAGGGGGATGCCTATGACGTATGCAAAATGGGTAAATATCAGGTCAGTGGGGCGAGTCAGTTTAGCGGACCTTATCCTCGTTGGGTATTTCATTAATGGGCATGTCACTATGGTACAAATGTGTGTTATGGATGTGGAGTCGAGGGGCATCAGTTAACGCACTGCCCCGTCAACCTAAAGTCACCAAGTAAGTCACTCCTTGCTACATCATTCTGAACACCACATACTTTTCCTTGTTGTATATGTACATCCATATTGAGGCGCCTACATAAGCATGGTCTTATCAAGAAACTGAATCACGAAACATTGCATGTATCTACTCTTTGAATGAGGCGCATTATTCAAGAACCCTCTTTATCACAATTCTCTTACTTACAACCTCTTGAAGAATCGAGTTTTGTAATGATTTCCTTGAAATGAGTTATAACCCTAGGTTAATACTTCCCACTTGCTTCCCCAAATTCTTAACGAAGGATTATACCTGATGAATTTCTTATAGGGCCTTCTAATTCAAATAGATGACCTCTGCTCACCTGTGCCTGTGCACGCACCATCATAATATTTACCTACATGGCATCGAATCAAATGTAAAGCAGCCTAGTGTTGAGATCTTTCCTGAGCCACTCCTTCTCTCTCATGTGTATGTGGCTCATATGGTTTAAATGATCACTTTACTCCCTTTTTGAACATTATTGTAAACCCTTTTCACTGTCTAGTAACATAAGAGCATGTCTCAGCACCTATCATGTGTGTGCATGTCAATTGAAATGGTCACTTGTCTGCATAAGGTTTCTCTGAAATTTGAGATCCTCACACATCTGTCATAGGAAGATCTTGTGTTTGCCCATCTTAGTATAACTTTCGTTTCCGCTTAGGACATTCTGTAGTAAGTAGCCCACTTTGTTCCTAGTATTGTAGTTGCCCATGACGTGACCTGGTATTGTAGTTGAGAGTCATTATAGCAAAAACATGTCCAGCTCATAACAAATGTTCATTTTCTCTTTACACCTCTACAACATGTTGCGACTGTGTACCTTAGTAAATTCATTGTGCTAGTTTCCTGACATTTGTTAGATAACCATGAGAGATCGCGTCCCTCTATGTATCATTGTGACACTCCCTTTCTCGTAGGGTTCTTAAGGGGATCTCCGTTAAGTTGAGTGCACCCTTGGGGTTATCATAGCGTCATGACAGCTTCTCCGTCATTCATTAGCATCTTGGTACTTTTCAAGTCACAAGAATAGTGGCGAACTCATTATGAACATCTGCAAACCTTCCATGATTATTCTATAGTGCCTCCAGGGTTCTGTTATCTTTAAACACTCGGCTTCTAGAATCATCTTCTATGCACTTGTCATGTGCGGAGAGTTCACTATCTTTAATAATCCACATCCCTGGGTGGATAGGAGTTTTACTTGCCTTTATCCCCGGGGCATCATATCAACCATTAGAACCTCTCTAACCAATGCATGATTTAATATCAAGATTAAGATGTTTTATCTGCATGGTTTCACTTGTGTATGGTTTAAGTTAAGTAGCTTTACTGACCTTTCCCTCCCCACTTCAGGTGTATGTTTCAAATTTTGGCACATATCATGAGCATATTGATTTGAAAGATAAGTTTATCGCATCTATAGTCCTCTCATATAGGTTCAACTATAGGGAGAGGGTTAAGCTGCCAAATAATAATAATCTCACAAGTGATCAACCTCTTTTTCAACCTCGTGAGCTTGTGGCGTAGATTCCTTATGTCAATTACTGATAAGAGTGTAATGCAACTTGATGTCCTTTGAGAACCCTATCACATTCATGGTGCAAGAATTTTCTCAATTTGAGTTAAACCGATTTTCCCTACACGCAAGGAGGCAACTGGTATCACGTACTTGGTTATATCTCCTCAAGGCTTACTATTGCTGAAGAAGGCACATAGACAATAAAACAATTGTTACTGTCCCTTTCATAACTCGCCGTCTTCCAAGAATAATGTATGCAAACATATTTATCCTCCCGATCATGCCTCCCATATATTACATGTCTAAAACGACACACTTCTTTTACATCTGAAGATCATGTACATGGTTCCCGCATTATCAATGTGTACTAGTTAACTCTGTGCCTCAATTGTCAAATCAATGGTGCCATCACAATGATTAACCATGATAGCGCTATTGGTACTAACCTTCATGTCTCTTACTATATAACCTCCTAAAATGCCCTGCCCAGCACCTTGATGTACTCTTCAATAATTCCAGCTCAAACTCGAAACTCCGTTGTTCCTATTTTTAGTAATTATATGGGGGTTGAAGGTTCAAACATGTCAAGGAAGAAGAATCATCCCATGATCAGCATAATCGGTAGGAAACTTTATAGTAATATTCATGCTAGCATATCTTAGAATAATTGTTGAAGGTCGCCAAAGGTTTAGTTTGGGTGTTCACCGTAGGGATTTAGAGTTGAAGAAAGTGAACGGGTTATTCTCAAGATTTTCTCCATGAAGATATGACGTGAATTGTTAATAAAGGTAAAGTAGGTGTACTCGCAGTAGGCCTTATGGAATCTTGAAGGGAGTAGGTCAAAACTATGAGTATGATGTTTCCCATTGCTTTTCTCCATGCACCCGGTGTTTCATGTGTCTACGTCAAATAAGGTAGTTGGGAATCTTTTGTATATTATTCCCGTGGGATCTTTTAAAGGTGAAGTCAATGGATAATTGGCTTTTGAGAGGTACCTAATTGTCATCCTTGAGTGCGGAAGTTGAGATTGCCTCTGTCAAGTGATATGGCGAAATCTAGCTATGAGTCGAGGAAGTCACCTCGAAGGATGAAAGTATTGTGGAAAGAAAATATTTTCACTTCTTTCAATAGCAAATGGTTGAGATTCGAAAGGTACTTTCTATGTGTTATTATTTAAATATGTGCAGCTCGTGTCTAGATACCATTTTTGATAATATAATGTTTGTGATGTTGAGATTAGAGTTGCTTATATATATAGTGATGCTTTGTTGAGTTGTTGATGTGTTGTTAGGAGTGGTTTTGGTGTTTCGCTTGCTCAAATAATGGGGACACTCAGTTGAAAATTTTGAAAATTTTGGGAGTTAGTCAAATTTAGGGGCTTGAGACGTTTGAAGGAAGAGTTGAGTTATGTTAGGTGTCTGGGGCGGATTCTACTCCTTATTCGAGGATGAATGATCTTGGGGGGGGGGGGGG
>MCJB01000225.1:70980-85863 GCA_002018475.1 Nicotiana obtusifolia
TTTCTTCCACCAGTATCAAATATATCCACGTATCTATTAACCCGCGTACAAATTCAATTGTGTTATCCGATTTTCGGGGTAAACAGTTTGGGAGAGACACGCCTACCCAATATTTTCATTCTACACTTTTGCTCTTACTGGTTTTCATTTAATCATTTCCGTTTCATTTCTCAATTATTAAGTTTCTTCCACCAGTATCAAATATATCCACGTATCTATTAACCCGCGTACAAATTCAATTGTGTTATCCGATTTTCGGGGTAAACAGTTTGGCGCCCACCGTGGGGCATTAGATAATTGTGGTCGTTTGATACCAAATTCTTGTTCATACATCATTTTTTCTCTTCCATTTTACTGTAATTTTCTTTCAAGAAAAATCACGAGATGTCAAATTCTCAAACAATGCCTCCTCATATTGGTGACAGTAATTAAGGATTGGATTTTGAAATTTCAAAGTCATTGGGCCTTAGAGCAGTGAATTCGGCTTTCCGTTGAGCCGCTTGTTTCCTTGCCGATTTGCGTTGAGGTTTCTGTAGTTCAGACTTCTAATTATTGAGACTTTCCTTCCAGTTTCCTTCTATTCCCTTCTCTCTCTGTCAACACTGCTGGTAATATGGAAATTGTTAACTATGATAAATCTTTTCACAAGTGTTTATAGTGTATTCTGCTGCCAATTTTTTGTTTTTGTTTTTAGTCCAGATGCTTATGTTCTTCGATTATCCAACTTATGAGAGAGATCTCTTATGATTATGGACACCTGATAAGTACTTACACTCAAATCTGGATCTTTTGATATAGCCCCATAAAGTGCTACTCTGCTTTTGGTGTTCTTGCTGCATGTCTTTTTTCTCTGCTTCTGTTTTCTTTTGTTTATCATGCCAGCTTGCTTTTGTTTGTTGGATGGATGTGTAGACCACATGGTGACAGTGACAGAGCATTAGATTTTGAAGTTTCAGAGGTTGGTATCAAGTGCTTGCACTGCAATCCAGATATTGTCAAGCTTTGAAAAAAGGGGGTTTTTCGATCTCTCGTCTGTAATATCTAGTGATATCCTAGGTGGCATGGGTTTTGCCTACTTTGCACTTAACTGTTCCTTCTCTCTGTGCTTGCAGCTGTTGGGATATAGGTTTCTGATTTGCAATTCTCCCATAGTTCCCGTTGAGAAGTTAAGCTCAGACCCAAGCAATTCAAGCGGGCAGTCAGGCTTTGGGAGTTCTTTGATTCTTCTCTTTTTGGATCTGAGATCCAGTTTGTTATTAGATCTGTTTCCTCTATTTTCTTTGTTGATTAGAGTTGGTTCTTTGTATTTCATCGTTGGCATTGGTTGATCAGCTCTTGGTGATGTTTATAGAAGAAAGGCTTTCTGGTGGATTGTGGCTAGTTACCCTCTTCCCTATTCATACTCATGAATACAAGTGGAACTAGCAATAACGCTACCCATGCTGACTTGGATCTTCATGGTATGGTGTCAGTTATGAAGGATATAAGGGCAAGTTCCCAGGTCTTTGACTATAGTTCAAGTCAGATACTTATGTTCATTGATGATACAACTGATGAGATCGCTTATTGTTATTGGCATCTGATAAGTGCTCAAACTCATATAGTGCTCCTCTACTTTTGGTGTACTTGCTACACAATTCCGTCTTCTTCTGCTTGTCACGCCAGCTTGGTCATTCACCGGGTCATACAGCAGTGTGGATTTTTTGTTCTTGTTTTAATGGAGCAAAATTGTTGTTGGTTCGGTTTCCAGTGAGCAATATCTTTTCTTCTCGGTCTTTTTTCTTCCCCTTTTGGAGGGATAAGGTAGTAAAGGAAAAATCAAACAAAGAAACCACCCGTATGCAAGAAGTGTACCTGATGTCCAATACATTAAAGAAGCTTCTGCTGACCATCTTCCTGGTTCATGTATCACATATATCTTCTAACAAATAAAGTTCTGTTTTGGGCTGGAGATATAACTTCTTTTACATTTTTAACTGCTGTGCATTTCCAGATTAGCATTTTGTCAGCTAAAGTCATATTGTGCACTAACTAGCCAGCTCCCAGAAGTTGTCTACTACACGTGAAGTCACATCGGAAAACAGTACATTATTTCCTGTGATAGTTTCATTATAGTCCCGGGGACTCTGCTTTTCAACATCTGCTGGCTTTTCTTTGGAGGAACTGTCCTATTATATCTGCTATTTTTGCCTGAACGATTCAGATCCTAGATGGGCAGGGTAAAGTCTATGGCTTGTTTAGGAAATTTGAAGTGCATTTCATGTTAGGTTGGGTTTGTTAGTGCAACCGATGTTTGAATAATCATTTCTCTCGCATAGCTGCTTTTACAATAGTCTTTTACTGGGAGATTAGAGGATGGAACTTGAGAGGGACATAATACCATGTGATCTTTCTCAGGGAGTGTATGCAATGAGGTCTAAGCATATGTGCTGTCAATTGAGCTTTTTTATCTGAGAGAGTCTTGTCATATCTTCTATGTGGAAGGATCCCCCCAGCCTTATAGGAGATACCTTCCTTCATCAAACGGAAAACAGGAACGAGGACACACAGCTTATTTGGCTAAGTCCGATTTTATAGGCTAAGGCCCAAATCGAGTTCAATTACACTCGAGGACATGAAGCTTATTTTGCAAAATCAAAATGGCTAAGTCCGATTTTATAGGCTAAGGCCCAAAATCGAGTTCAATTACACTCGAGGACATGAAGCTTATTTTGCAAAATCAAAATGGCTAAGTCCGATTTTATAGGCTAAGGCCCAAAATCGAGTTCAATTACACTCGAGGACACACAGCTTATTTGGCTAAGTCCGATTTTATAGGCTAAGGCCCAAAATCGAGTTCAATTACACTCGAGGACACACAGATTATTTGGCTAAGTCCGATTTTATAGGCTAAAGCCCAAAATCGAATTCAATTAAACTCGAGGACACACAATTTATTTGGCTATGTTCGAATCAAATGGCCAAGACCGACTCCGATTAATGGTTCTCGAAGGCACATTGCTTATTTGCTTTGCTCGAATCAAATGGTTAAGGACGACTCCGAGTTAGTAGCAATCAAAGGCATATTTCATATTTAGTTACATCCGAACCGAAGAACTAATCCCGGCAAAATATAAACCTCAAATTATTTTTCTTCGAAATCTGTTCGAGAAACAACAAACAAGGGACGGCACGAAGTATTAAGTCTGAAAGCACGTGTTGCACTCTTTTTCCCTTTAACCGATTTTTTCCAATGGGTTTTTTTCGGCAAGGTTTTTAATGAGGCAACAAGTAAATCATGCTAACTTGGATTCAAAGGTCAATAATCACTCTCACTCGGGGGCTATTGTCAAGGTCTTTTCAATCTTTTGGGTATGATAGAAATTCAAGTTTCATATCGTCTTTATCAATACTCTCCAAAAAACGAAGGGGCTATCTGTATATGGCTAAAATCAGATATAGCCATATGGTACGACTTACATCAGATCCAATTATTATATTACGAAATTAAGTCTCAAAATCGGGCTCAACCTCAAAATCGGGCTCAACCTCAATCGGGCTCAACCTCAAAATCGGCCTTGAGCTCAAAATCGGCCTCGACCTCAGAATCGGCCGCGACTCAGAATCGGCCTCATCTCTCATTTATTTGAAGAAAATGATTGCCAGGAAAGTCCCACTACTCATTATAAGCCATAAATCACGGCACAAGTTAAGGAGGAAGTCAAAAATGCCCGTTATAGATGGACCAAGAGAACCATTCAGGGACCACTCCCAAATACTTTTTATTAAACTATTTTGTAAAGCAAAACTTCTTCCATGATATAAGGAAGATCTGATTAGTGAGAGTAGGGAGATGGAAAAAAGCTCAAAAAAAGATTTTTAGTTTATGGGAGAGACACGGCTACCCAATATTTTCATTCTACACTTTTGCTCTTACTGGTTTTCATTTAATCATTTTCGTTTCATTTCTCAATTATTAAGTTTCTTCCACCAGTATCAAATATATCCACGTATCTATTAACCCGCGTACAAATTCAATTATGTTATCCGATTTTCGGGGTAAACAGTTAGTGTATTTATCTTGCCAAAATAGCCTTCAAAACAACTAACAATGTATATCAGTTTTTATACATAACCTAGACGCATCTTTTGTAACAGTCCCTTATTTTTTAAGTAATATTACAAATGTTTTGAACAAATATCGCAATTTCTCTAAAGGGATATAAATTTATTTTTCAAAGCAAAAGAAGCATTTTCAGACAAGAATGCTTTCTCATTATTGAAGACTTTCAAACCAATTTATTATACTTCAATCAATTAAATAAACAAGGATATAGACATTTCTCTCCCCGGACCTACCCTACGTTTGAGGAACTACCTCAGGTAGATTTTGAGCAATGCCTAACACCTTCTCCTTTGAATAACTAGAACCCTTACCCAGATTTCACTGGTTAGTAGACCATTAGGATAATGATCTTCATAGACTTATAGGTATCCTATTATACATTCAAATATTAGGTGGCGTCTCTTCTTTTATCAACATCAGGGAAACCACGAGTTGTATTTTGTTTTGACCTATGCAAAATCGGGTGCAACAACTTGGCGACTCTGCTAGGGATTTTACACATAGGTTCTGACCTTAGCAGACTTTGGCTAGACTTTGAATCTCGGGGATGTTTATTTATGTTATATTTTGATTAATATATGCTTACATCTGCAAATATATGTTTACCTACTTTGTTCTATTTGCTTAACACTTTATATGTCTTCATATTATGTAAATATGTGTTTTCCTGCTTTATTCTGGATATTTTCACTGGCTCATTACAATTACTTGTTAGTGCTTTACACACTTCCATCATATTTTTTCTATCGAGTCTTGGTCATAAGCAATCACATACAAATCATGCGAGGGTTGTCTTTTCACCCCTCCGAAACTTCGTTTCAAATCTCTCTAGTTTTAAAGAACGGCATTGTTAGGCCAATGGACATATCGTCTAGCAGTTATTCGATCCAATTCAAAATTTAGGGAATACTCTACTCTTAGCAAACGTTGGTCATGCTGCTTAAACCTTAGGTCAGTCGATCCTTGATATAGACTCATGAGTAGGAAGCCACCCTACTGTCAACAGGTCATGCACCTAATGACTTGCTATTTGTGGAATGACAAATCAATCCAGATAAGACATCAAGGATTCGGAGTAAAGCACTTACCTAATCTTTCTCCAATTTTAGATGGAAATCAACCACAACATCCCGAAAATTAGAATGGTCATGGGAGACCCCACAAGTTGAAATAGTGGTTGAGAAATATCATACGAGAACATGGAGATTAAATCAAAATGCATCTCGGAGCATTAATCGTATTAATGAATGTCCGAGCTGACAGAGTACTCACGAGGTTGTTAATATAGTTCGGGGATCCAGCCAAGGCGGTTTTATTTTTTTAATCGTGAGATGACACCAACACTCGAGGAAGTTACCAGTTTCACTGGATTGCCATTTGTCGGACGGAAGCCCATGCTGTCGGTCAACATGTTGCGTCACAGGTTTCCTTACGCACTAGGATTGAAGAGTAACAGGAGCTTGAGATGCGTCAAAGACGGATAGGTAAGCTTGGACAATTAGTTTGATAGAAGCTAATATTGGCATCTTGAGGAGTTTCAGTTTGACAAGGCAACATGGGAGAGACTTCGCCCTTCGACCTTCTCTCTCGCATTGTTGGGATTTCTAGTTTTCCCAAAACAGAAGGGATGAATAAACATCAGCATACTACCTCTAATCTTTGCTACATTCTGAGAGAATTTGCGGGTCACTCTTGTTCCAATGCTATTGGCGAATATGTTTATGGCTCTTTGTGTTCAAGAAGGTATGGATTCATTAAACGCTGCAACCTACTATTGCAAATACGGGGTATGGAGCATTTCTTCCAAAGGGAGCCAACCATCGACTACAATGTCAGCACTAGCAATATGATCGGCATTCATGAGGAAAGGATGAGGCGTTGGGCCACACCACATGTCAAGAATAATCGCGGGAACTTCTGACCAAACTGATCGGAGAATTTATCAACTAGAAGCTTTCTTGGCTAAGCGGCAAATTAATCATAAGGGGGCCCCAAAAATATTTCTTTGAGCTGGTAGGTTTGCAAATGATTCAGCCATATGCATCGCTAAGGGTCCTGCGATAGTCTGGCTTGGTTCAAGGCATACAATTTTGGTCCCAATTGGCCTTGTGTAAGGACAATTATGGTGGGCGAATTCCAATTTCGAGGGTTAGAAGGCTTCAGGATGAGTGTAATAACCTGATCACGATGGGTATGGGGCAAAACACAGGGTCTACGCAGAGTATTTTGTATGGATTACAAAAGAAGATCAAGTGGCCAGGCACAGTTGGGAAGGATTAGTCGGGTTGGAAGACTCAAGAGAATCCTTGCAAGTAAACCACGAGATCCTGCCTCACTATCTTGTCACCCCTACCATGCGCCAAAAGGTGGTCTCAAGATCAGTTGATCATATGTTATCGCCGCCTAAAGATGACAACCAGCTAGTGGAGTACATACAGATTGAGTCTGAAGAAGAACCAGAGGAGGATCCGGAAGAGGAGCTAGAGTATAATCACAATAATGTCAGGGAGGAATTCGAAGAAGATCCTAAAGAAGAACCAAAGGAGGAGAGTTTCGGAGGATATTACGGGGATGACTATTGAAGTATTTGGTTGATTTCCATTCGATAGTCTTTAAATTCCCTAAAGGCAACTCTATAAGCCCATGAAATCCTTATAAACCCTGGAAGGACCACATTGTAGCAGTTGGAAACTACCACTTATCTTTTGTATCAGTAATGTAAAAGCCTTGAAGTCTTTGCGATCCACATTGTAACCGATAAATTTCCAACAATCAAAAATTGAATTTGCTCCGGATCCGAATGCGTCAATTTTGAATAATTATCAAACACTTGCGATATAGGCCTACCTCTATCAAAGAGAGGTCCTTGAATATATTTAGGAGTGAACTTATAAATTAACTGTCCTACGTGATTATATGTGCTCTAACTGAACTAATTTCTACTTTTATTTTGTTTTCTTAATTTATCGCTTTATTTACTTATCCTTGAAATAGAGGTTGATTCGTGTTGATATCTAAACTGGTCAGGCCACCGTATAACCTAAGGTCCAAAGGGAATATAGACAACCCGACCAGAAATGGTCTGGTGGTAGCTGACAACCCAAGGGGATCAGGGGGAAGGGATAAAATTCGGAATGATGAAGATATCAATCGAATGGAAGAAGAAACGGAGTCATTAAGGGAAGAGGTACAGTAGATCAAGGTATTGGCACATCTGGTCGTGATGATGCTTCCACAACCACCTCATTTTCCATCATTAGATTCAGTCCCTGACCACTATCCTCCATCAACGCAACAACCTACCAATACCCCAAGAACCACCACCACAAACCCCACCATAACCCAAGTCACACCGCCAGCTACTCCTGTAAATTCACCAAACTCTCCCATATAAACACCTTATGTTCCCAACCACATTCAAGCCCCACAAAATCCACCAACAACTACTAATTTTGTCCAATCCCCTCCTCGTGAAAATGTCACTTTCAAAAATGCCCATATATTATATAGCTACGTCATACACTGCCACCCATAAATGATATGTTCCACCCATATGTACCGCATCAGACCCCCCATTTCACCACGCCTACTCATAGTTAGGATACCTTATGAGATCGATCAGCATGCTAGAATGGAGAGGGAGGCAAAATTGTAGCCATCAAAGGGAATTAGAGTCAGGAGTATAAGGCAGTTCCATAGGCCTATCCACCAAAAGAGAAAGGAAAAATGACAGAAATTGCAGCCGCTCATGGGATGACTCGATCTTCAAGATGCTACGCACTTGAAGAGTTGAAACAAGGGAATTCAAACAGAGAAAAAACAAAAGGAGGAACACATATAACGTAGAGGTAGCTGGGTTTTTGAGAAAGATGCCGGTTATGGAATACTCCATACAAGAGCAGCTGAGAAAGAACCCTGCCCACATATTGATCATGGATTTGTTGATGAGTTCTGATAGTCATAGAGATGCCCTGGTGAAGGTGTTGAGTAGTGTAAGTGTGTAAGGCAATTCCACCAGTGAGGCATTGGCAGAAACAATTAGAAAGATGGTAGAGGCAAACAATAACTCATTTTGGAGTGATGAACTTCATATGGAGGGAATGGATCACAACAGAGTTCTACACATCACTGTCAAGTGTGGAGACAAGGTCATATCTCAGGTACTGATCGACAGGGGATTTAGAGTAGATATTTGCATGTTCTCTACTCTGCAATAGTTAGGCATCCACATAAGAGAGGTAAACGAGAGCTACATACGAGTAAGGGCTTTCGACGGGTCACAAAAAGATGTCCTCGGAGAAATCTACCTAGCCTTGAAAATTGGACTAGTTGAGTTCCCGGTACTGTTCCAGGTGATGGATATTTTGTCTTCTTACAACATGATATTGGGAAGGCCTTGGATACAAATGGCAAGGGTAGTTCCTTCTACTCTCTATCGGTGTACAAAATTTGAATGGGATTTCTATGAGATAGTGATACATGGGCAATGGATTCGGTCAGCTTATTTTGAACATGCAGTTCTTATTATAGTGGGGAAGTATGAACAGAACCGCAGCAGATAGTCGCCACAAGTATCAGGGATAACAATTCAAGACATGATAAAGTACCAGTACAGGCCATGGTCTGAGTTGGGAGCCCGATCAGATGGGATAACTGAACAAATCCAACCGAAGTGGCAGAAAGGTACAACTGGCTTGGGCTTCCAACCTACAATTAGAGGAGTCCACCATAGTAACCCTAGGGAGATAGTTTTCATACCAGAGTACGTTCTGAGCTCGGGTCAAAGCTTACAACAAGAAGAGATCATCGACAGGATTGGAAGGTTGTTCGTGCCAATAGATCAATGAATGATGACGCAGAGCTTACATAAAGACACCGACCATTCGGGATGTCAAACAAGGAGAAAATTTGCAGAAGTGGATATCTAGTCCATCTCTAGTTCATCGATAGTCTTGCTAATGTGGAATTGTAGTAACTTTTGAAAACTACATAGTGAATTGAGGCTTGAATCATGCTTGTGCTTTTTTGTTAAATTGCCTCTTTAAACGATGAGACGTTCATTTCAATGAAATAAAAGTATTATTTTTTCGAAAATCAATCCAAATTTGTCTTTATTTTTTAATTTTTTACTTATACTCGAATTTTTCTTTTAGTGATCAAACTAATAAAAAACAGCAATCCACGATTATGACATCTAATGAAAACCTCCACCCAATTGATCCAGACTATGAAGAATATGAAGAGAGTATGATACTCAAGAACCTACTATAGGGGATTGAACAATTAGAAAGCTAAAAGAAGCCCAGCCTCGAGGAAATAGATGTGATCAATCTGGGACGTGAAAAAGACGTGAAAGAGACTCGGATTAGCATTCACCTAGAAGTAGAGCAAAATGAAGAATTGGTAGAGCTTCTTCGATAATACATCGATGTATTCTCCTAGTCATATTATGATATGCCTTGACTAAGTACTGACATCGTCTCACACTGGTTTTCCACTGACCCCCCCCAAGCCATCACTCAAGCAGAAACCCAGGAAGTTCGAATCTGATTTGAGTTTAAGGATTAAAGAAGAGGTTACCAAGCAAATAGAGTCGAATGAGGTAAGGGTAAAAAATTACCACGTCGTTGGCCAAAATCAAACCAGTTCCTAAAAAGGAAGGAAAAATTAGGATATGTGTGAATAGCAAGATCTCAATTAAGTGAATCCTAAGGATGACTTCCGTCTACTGGATATCCATATCCTTATTAACAAATGTGCGAAGCACAATTAATAATCATTTGAGTATTTTTTTGCTGAATATCACTAGATTTTGATCCACAAAGAAGATGCATAAAAGACAGCACTCACCACAACACGGGGAGTTTATTGCAACAGGATCATGCCATTTGGCCTCAAGAAAAGCGGTGCCACAAACATGAGGGCTATGAAGGCCCTTTTCATGACATTAATTATATGGAGATTGAAGTATATGTGGATGACATTATCATCAAGTTATGAAAGAATGTAGATCATTTGAATGACTTGACAAAGTTCTTTTAACGATTGCAAAGGTACAATTTGAAGCTAAATCCTGCGAAGTGTGCATTTGGAGTTCCCACGGAATAATAGTTAGGTTTTATCATCAGTAAGAAGGGGATAGAGTGGGATCCCTCGAAGATCAAGGCTATTAAGGACATGCCTCCTCCCAAAAGCAAGAAGAACGTAAGAGCTTCCTTGAGAGACTGCATTACATCAACCGATTCATAGCCCAATTGACGGTAATCTATAAACTTATCAAGTCTGCTCGTGTTGGTTCCCCCTAAACCCGGGAAGCCACTATTACTATATTTTTTCATCTTGGATAATGCATTTTGATGCGTGTTGGGGCAACACGATGTGACCGAATATAAGTAAAAGGTTATTTACTAACTGAACAAGAAATACACGCTAAATGAAGCCAGATACACCTTGCTAGAACGGACATGTTGTGATTTAACTTGGATCACTCAGAAGCTAAGACACTGCCTATCGGCATATACCACATATTTGATTTCCAGACTCGACCGTACTTCTTTAAAAAACCAATGCCTACTGGAAAATTATCAAAATGGCAGATCCTTCTTAGTGAGTATGACATTGTGTACCTAATGCAGAAAGTTATTAAAGGACATGCATTGGCTGATGATCTTTTACAAAATCTAGTGGACGAAGAGTACAAGCCACTTACCACATATTTCCCAGATGAAGAAATGTTGTTCACTAGGGAAGACATTTCAGAGTCATAGCCAAGGTTGACGATGTTCTTTGATGGAGTTGCAAATTTCAAAAGAGTGGGAATCAGGGCAGTCTTAGTCCCTGAATCAGGAAAATACTATCTAATTTTAGCAAAGATAAGGTTCCCCTATACAAATAATACCGCGGAGTACAAGGCATCAGCTCTTATGATTAGGATGGCGGTCGATATGAATATCAAGGAACTTTTGGTCATAGGATATTTGAATTTGTTGATCCACCAAGTCCATGGATAATGGACCACCAAAAATGTCGAGAGAATTCCCTATGTGCATTGTTTAAAGGAATTGTGTAAGAAGGTTACCAAGATCGAGTACAAGCATGTTTCCAGAAATCAGAATGAGTTCGTCGGCTCTCTCGCAACACTGTCATCCGTGATTCAACATCCGAACAAGAATTACACAGAACCCATCGATGTAGAGATCCGGAACCTGCATGCATACTTCTTCCACATAGATGAAAAAGTAGATGGCAAGCCTTGGTATCATGACATCAAGAGATTCCTCCAAATAAAAAATACCCAGAGAGGGATACTACCGGTCAGAAGTGAGCATTAAGAATATTGGCAAATCACTTTTTCCATAATGGGGAAGTCATGTATAGGAGGACCTCGGACTTGGGTCTAGTAAGGTCTTTAGATGTTGTTGAAGCAACAAGATTACATGAAGAAATACATGTAGCAACGTGCGGATCTCAGATGAATGCTTCAGTTTAGCTTGAAATATTCTAAGGGTAGGATACTTTTGGATGACCATGGAAAGGGATAGTAATCGCTATGTGCAGATATATCACCAGTGCCAGATTCACGAGGATTTCATCAGTGTTCCGCCGAATGAGCTAAGCATAATGGGTTCTCCTTGGTTGTTCACCTCTTGGGGAATAGATGTAATTGGGGAAATGGAACTAGTCACTTCAAATGGAAATTGATTCATATTGGTAAACATCAATTACTTCACCAAATGGGTTGAAGCTTCCACATACAAGGTTGTTACAAAGAAGGTGGTGACAGATTCGTCCGTAACAACATAGTCTGCCGATTCAGGATCCCGGAATAAATCATAACTGAAAATGCAGCCAATATCAACATCGATATCATGAAGGAAATGTGCGAGAAGTTTAAAATCATCCATCGTAATTCTACAACATACATGCGACAAATGAATGGAGAAGTTGAGGTAGCCAACAAAAACATCAAGAGGATCCTGCGGAAGATAGTGGACAATTACATGCAATGTCATAAGAAACTATCATTTACCCTACTTGGTTACCGCACCACCAAGAGGACATCCACCTCGGAATTGCCATACGTTCTAGTACATGGTATTGAAGTTGCAGTACTCGTAGAGGTCGAGATACCATCCTTAAGAATTATCCAAGAATCTAATTTGGATGATGCAGAATGGATACGTGTTAGGTAAGAACTCATGCTCATTGATAAAAAGAGGATGGATGCAGTTTGTCATGGTCAGCTATATCAAAATAGGATGGTCAACACATTCAATAAGAAAATCTCGAAAGTTCACACCAGGACAACTGGTTCTAAAGAAGATATTTCCCCATCAAGAGGAAGCTAAAGGAAAATTTGTGCCAAATTGGCAGGGTCCTTATCTGGTCCATCAGGTATTTTCTGGAGAAGCATTAATCTTAGGAGAAATGGATGGTTGGGTGAGCACCAAAGCCCATCAATTCAGACGCAATCACGAGATACTACATTTGAAGAAAATAGAGTTGGGATTTTTGTGTAATAGAACTATGATCGACCTGACTTCCTTTGGTGGAATATGTAGGCAACCCACGTAGGGTCTGGTCCTCCTCTTGCAATAGAAAATCCGAATATTACTGTCATGTATTCAGAAATACGTCGTGACTTGATTTCCTTTATTAGGAATACGAAGGCAATCCATGTCGGATTCAGTCATGTATTTTAATCAAACTGCATTTTGACCTCATTCCATCTGGATATGTAGGCAGTCTGAGTCAGGCTCAGTCATGTCATTTCAAAATACCATTATTTTTCCTATATTGTAGTCAAACTACGTTTCAACCTGATATCATTTTAGACCGTAGGCTGCCTGTGTCAGGCTCGGTCACGTCAATATTCCATTTACTCATACCCTCAAACTACGCACATCACTAATTTCTTTGGATACATAGGCAACCTGAAAAGGTTCCATCATCACCTAGGAAAACCTTTGTAATGCATTGTCTCGATTAAGAAATGATTGCATCAGTATGGAAGCTTTGCTTCAGGGGAATATCTAGGATAGCATCATCAGCAAAGTAGAGCCATCCAGAAATGATACTCGAATCAAGGGAAGCGTCAAAACATGTCATAATCCGGAACAATTGTGTTTGCCATAACCATAAATAATTTTCAAAAACAACTTTTAAGAAAAATACTACTTTTCCACCTGCTAAAGTTCATGGCATAATTCATCAGAGTCGAGGCAAGGTCGAGTTTGCGATCAACACAAATCAACACCCTCCTATTGAGAATTTCTCTTTGAGCACAAGATTGACAGGAATCAAAGGGCGCTAGATAACAATAGAATCGAGGCCAGACCTGCTATAACTTCATGAGCTCTTAATCCTTCTTTATTATTCAATTCGTTTTAGTATCATATAGCTAAAACTAGATTTGATTTCTTTTCAGTTATCCCATAGCCAAACCTCCGATGCAACCATATCAAACTACCCGCTTTGCCAATCGGAGCACCTTGTACATATCAAACCATTTGCTCGGTCAATCGGAATGCCTTGTACATATCAAATCGTGTGTTCTGCCAATCGGAGAACCTTGTACATATCAAACAGTCTTCTCTGCCAATCAGAGCACCTTGTATGTACTACGCCATCTGCTCTGCCAATAGAGCACTTTGTACATATCAAACTGTGTGCTCTACCAATTAGAGCATTTCATACAAATCACATCATCTTCTCTACCAATCCGAGCACCTTGTACAGGTTGCACCATTGCAACGCCAAATTGAAAATTCCAGATAGATTGTTGCATACCTCGTTGCCAACTTTGCCAATCGAAGGATGGACCATTTAATTTTTTCACACGTTTTGTCGATCGATGGCCGCAAATTTTTTCTGGAGTCAAAAGTATCTCTTAAGCATGCTCATTCATTTTTTTTATTTTTATCTCAAATATTTTGATGTTTTATTTGTGCAGCTTACAGATATTTTTTTACATTTTTGTTTGGTTCTAATTCAAATACTCCCATCGCGCAGAGATTCAATTCAAAGCCAAATACTCTCATCGCGTGAAGATGAAAATTCAAAGTCAAATATTCCCTTCGCGTGGAAATTCAACTTCAAAGTCGAATACTCCCATCGCGTGGAGTTTCAAATTCAATGTCAAAGTCTAATGGTTCAAAAACTGTGGAACAGCACACAATTAACAATAATTTGGCCCGAAATTAATAATTGTATTACCTCTATTATTTTAGTGAATCAAACAATTAGCTTTCATAATTTTATGAACGAATATTATAACTATTTTTCTAACCTAACAACTACCTTACAATAATTAATTAACAATACATATGTTAATTGCATTTTATTATGAGGGTTAAATAAGTTTAATTAATTTAATTGTAAAAGGGGGTGAAAACTTCAAATGGGCTGCAATTGCAATCAATTAATTTTAATTCAAGTAGCCATGATTTAAATAACTAGTCCAGCCTAATACCCAAACAATTGGTCCAAAAGCACTAACCCAACACCCCTGACCCGGTCTGGCAGCCCCACTACCCATCGTACCTGGCAGTCTTGCCACTTTTCCTCAACAGTCAAAATTTAATTCCAATCCCCTTTCAATTTTGTAACCTCCCAGCATTTTATTCCCATTGTTGGATCCAAATGATCCACAACCACTGATTTATTCCCTATTAAATATTTTTCTATCTTCTATCTCCAAAAATCGGGAGTCGTTGATCAAAACGATCCAACGGCAAGCCATCTCTTGTTTAACTAGTTAATCCCTACCCCCCCCCCCC
>MCJB01000225.1:85883-115664 GCA_002018475.1 Nicotiana obtusifolia
CCCCCCCCCAACCTTAATCATTTTACCAGAGATCGGCCGCTTGTCTTTCCTCTTCCTCTCTTTTTTCTATCATCGCTCACATCTGAAATCTAATGCAAAGTTACTCAACATCACTCAAATCAATTGATAGATTCATCCTTTCTCTCTCTCAACCATGAATCCGGCCAGGTATTCCTTTTCTATTATCCAATTTTGAATATCAAGGCCCAAAACCCTAGACCTAAATGTGAAAGTGTAACAATCTCATAATTTTGTCTTCTACCCGTTCAAATCGATACATGCAACTGTGGATTAATGAGAATCTCAACTACATCATGTTAGTCGATGGTCTAGAGGTCAAACACAATGACCTCTAGAAATTGGCTTTAACCGATGGTTCGTTTGGATTCAACAGTCGATTCCTTAATCATTGCGATAGGTAAAACCTTACTTTGATTTTTTCCCCTATGTTTTTCGTCATCGTTTCCCCTCCTGCTCTCATCAGTGTTCATCCTCATCTTTCACTAATTCTTTCAAATTCAAATGGAACCCTAAGGCATTAATGGCCTCTAAAAATAAAGGAACTTAATGCTCTCACCAAGCACACGAACTATCTTAGAAATCTTGTAAATACTATCTGCTTAAATACCTATGGATTTCCTCTTATTCTTTTTCTTTCTTATCGTTTAAATTCGAGTTCAATTACTGAGAATTGATCGTGAACTTAGGTTCCTAAACAGTTAAGAAAAACTAGATGATTTGCTACTTCGAAGAAAGTCAGTAGGACACTGACCCCTCCCAACNCCCCAAATTATTCAGTCATTTCATGTGTTTATTAAGTTGTTTCTTTTGGTTGATGTTTTCCATTAATCACTTGCTTATTTTTTGTCATTATAATCATTAGTCAAGTATGTAACCTTCTATTGTGTTATGCTGCCTGTTTTATTCTCTCTTAATCAACTTATAATTCATGCTAGATAGTTTTATTTATCCCTGTGTTGTTGCTTAACCCAAACATCTTACAATGATTCTTGAGTTTTGTTTCTCATATCTACGTTATTATGGGTGCATTGCTTAACTAGTTAAAATTATTTGTATGCTTATATTATTGTGATCCTCGCGGACAGTCCAATTTGATTTCTTATATTGATTGAATTAGTTGATCTCCGTGTTAGCAGCTATGTTTGATCAGTACTATGTGACTGAGTGATAATTTTTGATTTCCATACTCATATTATCATATTGATGGAATGATATCCATGAACTTTCATGCTATCCTGTTTAACCAATTGAGTGATTCTCATGCCTATGCAATCATGTTATTCTACTTGAATAATCCTTATCTTGTTTTTTCTTTAATTAGCTATTTGAATGATTCTCCCTGACAACTATGTTTATGCAATCATGTGGTTATGTCCAATTAAAGTATTGTAAGGCCCGTAAAATTTAGCTAAAACCCAAGGTTTTGTGGTGCCAAGGTAAGCTAATATATCTGAGGATCATAGAAATTCTTCATAGCGAGCTTGCTCACTGCGGTACAAACTTTTTGGGTTGCTGAGTACATCGAGGAGTTGAAGGAAAAAGTTTGCAGCACATGGCAGTTCTGCGGTCCACTATGCGGCTGCAGAACTAGTTTTCAAATCGCAGATCGGCCACGGATTGAAGTCGAAAGATTTGCCAATTTTGAAGAACATTATGCGGCTCATTATGCAGCTGCAGAACCATTTTACGGGCCACAGATCCCATCACAAATCCAGCATGAAAATTTTTGGAAGGAGGTTCTGCAGTCCATTATGCGACCGTAGCATTGATCTGCGGACCGCAGACCTGTCACAGAGTGAAGCAGAAACGCCCAGTTCTGGAGGGCCATTATGCGGTCCATTTGGCAGGCTGCAGAAGTGTTATGCGGTCGCATTATGCTACCGAAGATCTACGTCGGCGCTCCATTTTTCCAATCTTATAACTTGACCCTTATTTCATTTATCTAGCCTACGGTTTCATTTTTGGGGGATTACCTGATATTTTAGAGGGAGGAGAGAGCTATTCTAGAAAGAGGAAGGGGAGGACTAAGGATTTAACTACTCTACTTTGATCAAACCTTGGAATTCCATTAAAAGGAACTTGCTAGGGTTTCAAAAAGGTAAGAATTTCTTGCCCCAATTCTTCAATTTCGGGTTTGGGTTGATTTGGGTGACGAGGGTAGATTTATCATATGCATGAGCTAATATAGATTGTGGGGATGTTGTTGAACTATCTTGGGTGGGTTTGTTCTTGAATTAGTCGAGGGAAAGGTCGGGTCATAGTCATAACAGCCCTTACCGTGCGAATTCCTCTAATCGTGCTTACAATTCTCTCCTCCTATATAGATTAGCATCATTAGGAGTGTTGCGACATTATTGTGGCACTACGAAGAGTTCTTTCGAGGTATAAAGGCTAAACTCTTTTTCTGGCATTCCGTATTCTTACAAAACTCCATCATGTGAAGTTCAAACATGGAACTCTATTGTTATGGGGTATTCAAACTAGTAAAATTGATTCCCGATTGGCATAACATGTTAGAATCATTGTGTGTTACTGGTTCTCTATTTTTGACTTAATTATTTTATACCCCTTTTGGGAAGAAGATCTTGTATGAAATCAATGTGATTAAACACTTATTTCTAATATGATGAAACCTTACAAACTTACACTTGCTAAGGCAGAAGGTGCCAAATGGTTGATTGGAAAGGGAACTCTTTTGTACAAACTATTATCAATCTGCGAATCCGAAGTGTGGCATTGTGAATGCACCTCCACCCGCATACATTGAGGTGAGGCAGCAAGGCCGCTTTGTGTAGAATTGTGGTATTGCGATTATTCCTCCACTCACATATAATGGGGTGAGGCGGCAGGGCCGCATTGTGTATAATACTGGTATTGTGATACACCTCCACCCACATACATATGGGTGAGCCCCACTTCATTTCAGGGTCGTGCATCTTTTGTTCTGTGTGTATTATATTTTGAAGTATAGCCGGAGCCTTGTTGCCGGAACTATCATTGTACTCTTTTGTATCTATTAGAGGCTCTGTAGACATGGTGTGAGTTGTTTATTGGTATTGGGAAATTCAAGATAGTAATGTCGCATGTATATTACATGTTCCCCCTCAAACTATGAAAGTGTATATATTTTGATACTTTATAAATGAAGTGACTAATGGTGATGGAATTAGTGTTGTTCATGAACCCTCTTGGTGTTAATTTATGAAGTTTATCTTCTCTTTATTTATGGGTGAGTTGGGTAGAACGAATGCTAGCAGGCTTGCTCAGCCGGGTTATCTCGGTTGAGCCGGTCGCAGTACCCAAGGTCGGGGCATGACAAACTTTGTATCAGAGCGTAATGTTTAATAGTGTCCTAGGATGTCTCAGAGTCATGTCTACTAGAGTCCTTCTTATCGATATGTTGTCGACCACATCTATAATTAGGAGGCTACTTGGACGTTGAGGAATAATAACCTTCTTTGATGTTCTCGATCGTGCGATAAAACTAATTGTATGATTGTTCCTCCTTTAACTCGTACTTTGCTCCAACTTTCAGTACATGGCACTTAGGAAGAAGGCAAGAACTGGCCAAGGAGCCAATGTCACCCCACTAGTGGCATTTGATTCTATATTTGATGATGCGGGTGAGAACCCGAGGGGTGAGGATATTCCCCCAATTACTACACCACCTGAATCTACTATTCCTGCTCGGACTGCACCAATTTTTACACCTTGTAAGGTTGAAACAGTCCCTCCAACTGATATCCCAGTTTCACCTCTAGCTCCAGCTTTTGGTTCCAGTGTTTCTGATGGGGATCTTAGGGAAGCCATATAGATTTTGGCTCAGATAGTGGCCTTCCATGCCCAAAGATCAAATGTTGCACCTATTTCTTCTAGTCAACCATGGGATTCCGCTAGTTCAGGGTGAATAGGTTCCTCCGGTTACTAACCCTGAGGAGGACCCCCAGGGCTTCATTGATGAGATGCACAAAACTCTCCGAGTTATGCGTGCTACTAAGACGGAGGGAGTGGAACTGGCCTCCTACCGCTGAAAGGGGTCGCAGATTCTTGGATTGAGATATGGGAGGAGTCCTATCAGGTGGGGAGCCCTCCGGCGAGGTAGAGTTAGTTCACCGATGCATTTATGGATCATTTCTTGCCTGCCAAGACTAAGGCGGCCCGTGCCGCTGAGTTTGAGAGCCTAAAGCAGGGTTGCCTGAATTTGTGGGATTACCAAATGGAGTTCGCGCGCCTGTCCAAGTATGTTATTCAGATGTTTCCCAATATGGAGACTAGAGTGTGCCCGTTTGTGCAAGGCCTTAGCCCCTTAGTTATGAACGAGGCTGCTATAGCTGCCTTGAATTCTAATATGAACTATGGGAAGATGGTGGCGTTTTCTCAAGCTCCAGAGAACCGTAAGCTGAAAATAGAATGGAGCATGAGGGTAGCAAGAAAGCCCGGTCCGCGGGCAACTTTGGTGGTTCTTCCAATGGTTGTGGTGGTAGGTCGGCATTTAGGGGAGGGTCATCAAGGCCGACTCAGTCATTTGCTCGGTCTTCGATGAGTGCACAGCCATCCGGGCTAATTTAGGGCAAAAGGGGACCCCACCAATAGGGTTGGCCTAAAAGAGAATTCCAGCAGCAGCGGAGGCCCCTATGCCCTAAGTGTGGGAGGATGCAATTTGGGGCCTGCTTAATGGACCAACCTATATGCTACATGTTTGGTATGATGGGTCACATTCAGAGGGATTGCCACTCGTCCCACCAGACCACGGGTAAAGGTGCGGTGCAGCCATCTAGTTCTGCAGCTACTACATCCATAGCACCCCTCCAGCTCGAGGCACCCCAGCACCCGCATAGCGTGGTGCAGCTAGAGGTGGTGCACAGAGTTCGGGAGGACCCAACAAATTTTATGCTATTCGGAGGTCTCAGGATTCAGAGGCTTCTCCAGATGTTGTCACATGTATATTGACTATCCAATCTCATGATGTATATGCTCTGATTGATCCTTGTTCCACTTTGTCATATGTCACTCCTTATGTTGCTATGAAACATAGGATAAAACAGGAACAACTTCATGAGCCGTTCTCGGTATCTACTACAGTACAGGGAGATTGATTTTTGAATTGATGTGATGCCAGGCACGCAGCCTATATGTATTCCACCCTACAGAATGGCACCGGCAGAATTGAAAGAACTAAAGGAGCAGCTGAAGGACTTGTTATAAAAAGGTTTTATTCGGCCGAGCGTGTCGCCTTGGGGCGCACCAGTCCTTTTTGTAAGGAAGAAAGATGGGTCACTGAGAATGTGTATTGACTATCGACATCTTAACAAGGTCACGATCAAGAATAGGTACCCACTATTAAGGATAGATGACTTGTTTCACCAATTGCAGGGTGCTAAGTACTTCTCCAAGATTTATTTAGGATCCAGTATCACCAATTGAAGATTAAGGAGGAGGATATTTCGAAAACAGATTTCAAGGCCCAGTATCCGCACTTTGAATTTCTGGTAATGTCCTTTGGGCTAACAAATGCCCGGGTAGCTTTCGTGGATCTTATGAATTGAGTCTTCAAACCTTTTCTTGACTCTTTTGTGATAGTGTTCATTGACGATATTCTGGTACATTCACACAGTCGAGAGGATCATGCCGATCATCTCAAGGCAGTCTTGCAGACCCTATATTAGCACCAGTTGTATGTAAAGTTTTTGAAATGTGAATTTTGGCTTGAATCTGTCACGTTCTTAGGTCATGTTGTCACTAGAAAAGGAATTAAGGTTGATCCTCATAAGATTTCAGCGGTGAAGAATTGGCCTAGACCTACTACCCCAACAGAGATTCGTAGTTTCTTGGGCTTAACTGGCTACTATAGGAAGTTTGTGGAGGGATTCTCTTCTCTTGCCTTGCCGTTGACTAAATTGACGCAGAAGGCGGTTACGTTCCAATAGTCAGATGTTTGTAAAAGGATCTTCAGAAGTTGAAATCAAGATTAACTACGACACCGGTGTTGACCCTACTAGGGGGCACAAATGGGTTTTTGGTATAATGTGATGCTTCAAGAATCAGACTTGGGTGTGTATTAATGCAACATGGCAAGGTAATAACTTATGCTTCTAGGCAACTCAAGAATCATGAAAAGAACTATCCAACACATGACTTAGAGCTTGCGGCGGTGGTATTTGCATTGAAGGTTTGGCGTCATTATCTGTATGGGATCCATGTGGATATATTCACAGACCATAAGAGCCTCCAATACATTTTCAAACGGAAGGAATTGAATCTGAGGCAGATAAGGTGACTTGAGTTACTCAAGGATTACGACATTAATACTCTGTATCATCTGGGGAAGGCTAATGTTGTAGCGGATGCTCTTAGCCGGAAATCTATGGGTAGTGTGGCTCACTTAGAGGCATTGCAAAATTTGGAGGCCAAGGAGGTTCATCGGTTGGCTAGATTGGGAGTTTGTCTTGCGAATTCTTGTGAAGGAGGAGTAATTGTGCAAAATAGGGCTGAACTATCGCTTATTGTAGAATTCAGGGAAAAGCAGTACAAAGAACCATTGTTAGTACAATTGAAGGAGGGGATTCATAAACATAAGACCATGGCCTTGTCTCTTGGAATGGATGATGGTACCAAGGGTGGCTATGTGTTCCAAATGTGGATGGTCTCCAGGAAAGAATCATGACCGAGGCTCACACTTGTAGGTATTAAGTGCACCCGGGCTCTACAAAGATGTCTCATGATATTAAGGAAGTCTACTCATGGCATGATATGAAAAGGAGTGTAGCATTCTTTGTGGCGAGATGCCCAAATTGTGAACAAGTAAAGGCCAGACACCAACGGCCCGGTGGGTTGGCACAGAACATAGAAATTCCAATGTGGAAGTGGGAAATGATCAATATGGACTTTGTTGTGGGACTACCTCGCACGCCTCGTAAGTATGACTCGATTAGGGTGATTGTGGGTCGACTCATGAAATCAGCTAACTTCTTACTTGTTAAGGCTACCAACATAGGGGAACAGTATGCTCAATTTTATATCAAGTAAATAGTCAGGTTGCATGGTACTCCAGTTTCTATTTTAGCACATCGAGGGGCATAGTTCACAGCTAACTTTTGGAAGAAATTCTAGGAAGGTTTGGGGTACCCAGGTGAATCTTTGTACAGCCTTTCATTCGCAGGCCGACGGGCAGGCAGAATGGACTATTCAGACGCTTCAGGATATATTGCACGCTTGTGTTCTTGACTTCAAGGGTAGCTGGGATGATCAGTTGTCACTCGTAGAATTTGCCTACAACAACAATTATCATGCTAGTATTTAGATGGCACCGTTCGAGACTTTATACGATAGGAGATGTAGGTCTCCCTTTGGGTGGTTTGAGATTGGGGAAGCGAAACTAATAGGACCAGACTTCGTGCATCAGGCTATGGAGAAGGTTAAGATCATTAAGGAATGGTTAGAAACTGCTCAAAGTCATCAAAAGTCCTATTCGGATGTACGTCGTAGGGATTTGGAATTCAAAGAGGATGATTGGGTATTATTGAAGGTTTCCCCCATGAAGGGCATAATGCAGTGTGGTAAGAAAGGAAAATTGAGTCCAAGGTATTTTGGACCATACAAAATAATTTAGAGGATTGGTCGGGTGGCCTACAGGCTTGAACTATCTCCAGAGATGTCCTTAGTGCACCCGGTGTTCCACATATCCATGTTGAAGAAGGTGGTTGGAGATTCGTCGCTCATTGTTCCGGTTAATACAATTGAGGTTAATGAAGAATTTATTTATGAAGAAATTCCAGTTGCAATTCTTGATAGGCAAGTTTGAAAGTTGAGGACTAAAGAGATTGCCTCCGTGAAAGTGTTATGGCGAAACTAACAAGTCGAAGAGGCCACCTGGGAGGGCGAGGAAAAGATAAAGAAGAAGTATCCTAATTTATTTGAATAGCTATGTAATTGTGTCCATGATGTTGAAATCTAACTTTTTATAAATTATGTTTCCCCCGTACAGCTTATGCTGAGATTACTCCTCCTTGGTAATGTAATGTTTAATGGCATTATGGCCGCTGTTGTTTCCCTGTTGTTTTACATCGTTGTGTTGTGGTTATGTTGATTAGGACTGGTTTTGGGATTTTTGGCAGGTGGATAGGCCATGATTGCAGGGCAGACTCTGGCGAAATTTTTGGAAATTCAGGGAGTTAGTAAAAAGATTTGGAACTGCTGGTGTATGTCATAGCAGTTGAGTCATATTGGGTGCTAATGGTGAATTTTGACCCTCATTCAAGGGCAAATGATCCTAAGCGGGGAGGATGTAAGGCCCCTTAAAATTTTACCTAAAACCCGAGGTTTTGTTGTGCCAAGGTAAGTTAAGTATGTCGAGGAGTTGAAGGAAAAAGTTTGCAGAACATGGCAGCTCTGCGGTCCACTATGCGACCGCAAAAGCAGTTTGTGGACTGCGGATCGGTCGCAGATTGAAGCAAAAAGATTTTCCAATTTTGAAGACCATTATGCAGCCCATTATGTGGCCGCAGAACCATTTGGCGGGCCGCAAATCCCATTCCAGATCCCGTATAAAGAATTTCTAAAGGAGGTTTTGCGGTCCATTATGCGATCACAAAATTGGTTTATGGACTGCAGACCTGTCGTAGAGTGAAGCAGAAACGCCTAGTTTTAGAGGGCCAATATGCGGTCCATTTTTGCGGACCGCAGAAGTGATAAGCAATCGCATATCTGCATCGGGGCTCCGTTTTTCCAATCTTATAGACCGACCCCCATTTCATTTATCTAGCCTAAGGGTTTAGTTTAGGGGGATTACCTGATATTTTACAAAGAGGAGAGAGCTATTCAAGAGGGAGGCAGGGGAAGACTAAGGATTTCACTACTCTACTTTGATCAAACCATGGAATTCCATCAAAAGAAACTTGTTAGTGCTTCAAAACGGTAAAAATTTCTTTCCCCAATTCTTCAATTTCGGGTTTGGGTTGATTATGGGTGATGAGGGTAGATTTATCACATGCATGAGATAATAGAGACTATGGGGAAGTTGTAGAATCGTCTTGGGTGGGTTTTTTCTTGAATTGGATGAGGGAAAGGTCGGGTCATAGTCGTAACAGCCCTTGCCATGCGAATTCCTCTAATCGTGCTTATAATTCTCTCCTCTTCTATATATTAGCATCATTAGGAGTGTTGGGACATTATTGTGGCACTACGAAGAGCTCTTTTGAGGTATAAAGGCTAAACTATTTTTCTGGCATTCCGTGTTCTTACAAAACTCCATCGTGTGAAGTTCAAACATGGAACTCTATTGATATGGGGTATTCAAACTAGTAAAATTGATTCCCGATTGGCATAACATGTTAGAATCCTCGTGTGTTAATGGTTCTCTATTTTTGGCTTAATTATGTTATACCCCTTTTTTGAAGAAGATCTTGTATGAAATCAATGTGATTAAACACTTATTTCTCATATGATGAAACCTTATGAACTTACACTTGCTAAGGTACAAGGAGCCAAATGGTTGATTGGAAAGAAAACTCTTCTGTACAAACTATTATCATTCTGGGAATCCAAAGTGCCGCATTGTGAATACACCTCCACCCGCATACATTGAGGTGAGGCGGCAAGGCCGCTTTGTGTAGAATTGTGGTATTGTGATTACACCTCCATCCGCATACATTGGGGTGAAGCAGTAGAGCCGCTTTGAATAGACTTTTATGGTATCGTGATTGCACCTCCACCTGCATACATTGGGGTGAGGCGGTAGGGCCGATTTGTGTAAAGGTGGTTACGGAGGATCCCCGACTTAAAATTTATAAGTGTTATTGGAAGCTCTTTATGAATTTTCTTGACTTTAACGACTATCTAAGCCCTTTTATTGTTAACATGATTCATCGTATATATGATCTATTTCCAAGTCCTTGCATAGGTGTTTGGTTTTCATACTAGTACTATTCGATATGTACTAACGTCCCTGTTTCCGGGGGCGCTGCTTCATTAATGGATACAGGTAGTTCCATAGTGGAGGGCATTGACCAGTGATAGCCGTACACTCTTTTCCCAGTTGACTTTGTGAGCCCCATTTCATTTTGGGGTAGTGCATCTTTTGTTATGTGTGTATTATGTTTTGAGGTATAGCCGGAACCTTGTTGCCGGTAGTATCATTGTATTTTTTTGTATCTATTAGAGGCTCCGTAGACATGGTGTGGGTTGTGTATTTGTATTGGGAAAGTCGAGATAGTAATGTCGTATGTCTATTACATGTTCCACCTCAAACTATGAAAGTGTATGTATTTTGAGACGTTATAAATAAGAATGTAATGGTGATGGAATTAGTGTTGTTCATGAACCCTCTTGGTGTTAATTAATGAAGTTTATCTTCTCTTTATTTATGGGTGATTTAGGTAGAAGGAAATCTAGTAAGCTTGCTCGGCCGGGTAATCTAGGTCGAGCGCCGGTCGTGCTCCTTGAGGTCGGGGCGTAACAAGTATGATGATCCATATGTTAGTTTATCATGATTGTTTGAACAAGTAGGTGTTATCCCATGTTCATTCCTTCCTTGTTCAATTGCGATAAACACTCTTGCCATCTTATGACTATTTGGTGTTTGAAAATATTGTCTGAAGGATCTTTATGTCATGTGGATAGATGTTGTTAGTCTGGTGGAATGAGTATTATTCATCCCCAATGTGCATCATCATGCTTAGATGTCATGCCTATAGGATCCAAATTGTGAGACTGGAGGTTGAACCTCTTATTCATTCTTAATGTTCTTGTTATTCCAACAATTAATACGACTCCTCGGTTCAATTCGATGTAAGGTGCTTGGGCCAGGATTCTTTCTCTTTTTCTTTGCATGAATTGCTGGGCCTGCTAAGTTCATTGAGTCAGGCCCAAGTTCAAAGGACTTGGCTGCCTCCTTCTTGTCATTGAAGTCTACTGTCCCTTTGATTTTAGTTGGGCCTGACCCACTGTCAGCCCAATACGAGAGTCCACCCTTCTTCTTCATCTAAGATATTATTATTATTGTCCTTGCCTTAACCTTTGTATATGATTGTGGAACTAATGTTGGTATTGAATATCTGTTTATTTTCATTTTGGTAATTGGGAAAGACTTTAGGTAAGCCAAACTTAGTGAGGAAAAGGCAACTGTGACCGATAAGATTAATCGCCTTAATAATCTTAACTCTTTCTGTAATATGTTGTTTTTTTTGAAAAATTAATCATTTAGCTAATGATATTTATTCCATTTACATACCTTTTCTAATAAGTTTCGTGTGGTTTGGGGCATCGACATAATTTAAACGAGCTAAAGTTGAAAAAAAAACACTTTGGGAAAATTTCAAACAAGTTGCATAAGCAATTTGATGTCTGAATTTTCAAAACAAAAGAGACAATTGCACCATACACAGCTGGATTCGAATTTTCAAAGGACAAAACCAAATAGCCTTTGGAAATGTATTGATCTTGCGAAAACAGTCTTCAAAACAACAAACGAGGTATATCAGTTTTGATACATAACCTACACGTATGTTTTGTAATAGTCCATTATTTTGCAAGATATATTACAAAGGTTTTAAACAAATATCGCCATTTCTCTAAAGGGATATAATTTCTATTCTCAAAGCAAAAGATGAGTTTCCAAACAAGAATGCTTCCTAATTTATTCAAGACCTTCAAACCCATTTAGTAACCTTTAATCAATTAAATTAACTAGGATATAAACATTTCTCTTCCCGCACCTAGCCTAAGTTTAAGGAACTACCCCAGCTAGATTTTGAGTGATGCCTAACACCTTCCTCTAGAGTAACTAGAACCCTTACCCAGATCGCAGAGGTTAGTTAACCATTAGGATAATGATCTCCTTAGACTTATAGGTACACTAGTATGCCTTTAAATATTAGGTGGAGACTCTTCTTTTATAGACTTCGGGAAAACTACGAGTTGTATTTTGTTCTGACTTGTGCAAAATAGTGTGGAAAAACAGCCAAAGAAAACCCTCCGCGTTTGCATCACCAAAATCATGCAATGCACAAATCAGCCAAACCTCCACGAACGCGGATGCCCAGTCGCGAACGCGAAGAGTAAACTGCTCAACCCATCAAACAACTTTGCAACCACAGTCCCTCACCCGTGAATGTGAAGAACAAAAATTCTCCAACTAACCTATTTCCTCGCAAACATGATTACATCTTCGTTATTGTGATGTCTTACACACCAGCAAACCAGCAGCACAAAACTCATCTGAAATTATCTGAAACCATCTTGAAGCTCAGTCGAGCCCCTCAAGACCCCATCCGAACATACCAACAAGTCCCAAAACATAACATGGACCTACTCGATGCATCAAATCACACATCACAACATCAAAATCATGAATCGCACCTCAATTCATGCTTAATTCAAACTTCCAAATTCAAAATTACGTCGAACACGTCCAAACAACTCGAAATAACCTTAAATGTTGCACACATGTTCCGAATGACATAACGAACATATTCAAACTTTCAAAACAACAATCTGAACCTGATATCATCAAAGTCAACTCCCAGTTAAACCTAAAATTTTCAAACCTTCAAATTGCCAACCTTTGCCAATTAGAGCCAAAACCTTATAAGGACAAATAAAAGCAAATACGGGCACATGTCCAAGTAAAAGATCACCATCCAGACCAAACAAAATCATAAAACCCCGATCCGAGGTTAAATTCACAAAAGTCAAACTTGGTCAACTTCCAACTTAAAGCTTCCAAATTTAGAATCACTTTTTCAAATCAATCACGAACCACTCAAAAACCAAAATCGACCATACACACAAGTCATAAAACCTTATATGAAGCTATTCAAGACCTCAAACAACCAAACATAATGCAAATGCTCAAAATGACCGATCTGGTCGTTAAATTCTCCCCTACTTAAACTTATGTTCTTCTTCGAATATTCAAGAATCGTTCCAAAGCCATCAAATCACCGTATAAATTCACCATGCACGTAACCATTGGTGATCCCACGTCAACCCAATCCATATAAGCCCAGCCTCGCAACTTAACTAAAGATCTTTTCCTCAACCTTAGCCCATAAAACCTTGGAACCCAATCTCCACCATCTGAAATTCATTATAAGACTCAATTCTAACATCTATACACTATATAAGTGTGGACAAACTTTATTAAGCCATAACCATAATGAAGATGTAATCGTATGATATATTTCATAACTCTGATATACATAGCAATAACTTCTGACCTTAATAGCTGCTTATTATCAAACCCGGTACCGGCGACATGCCTCCTATCAAATAAGACCTTGTTTTGAACCTTCACACACTGCAAGGGATAAAAGAAACATGTAGAAACTCATAACCACTCACCCAGTCAACAAGTGGTGGAACTCTCTCGCCCGCCAAGAACCATAGCAAAATTCTAAGCTAACTAATAACATTACTCTTCCAAACATACCTTAATCAAACTCGATAGCACTCATTCCAGGTACAATAACCTTGTCTCATCTAGTACAAGCTGCTCGACCAACATGCCACATTAGCACCACCTCGAGCCAAATACCGTGAAATTCGTGCACCAAAAAAGAAACAACTCTAATGTACCCAATGATGGAAAAGGAATCAAATGAGCGAACCGTCCCGCAAGCTCAACATTTATCACAACAGGCGCAATGCTATGACCCCATCACACGAAGGAGAAACAAAACACACGAAAGGCACAAAGGATCATGTCCCAACATAACTTTGATATGATGTGTGACCCAATTCAAACACCGGCACACATGGAATACCTCGAGCCATGATGCTCCCAATTAACATCTATATGCATATCAACAAACAAACACGCGAAGTGCATGATAATAACCATGGAGAAAAAGATAACACAACATACCACAAGCAAGAAGAACATAACCAAGTTGCGATCAACCATTCAACACCCCAAGAACCATCTTGGTCGAATCTCGCCACAATGCCCATACAAAATGCATCATGTGTGTAAATAGTCAATAATTTCATAACCCATCGTAGCATAGAAGAGTAACAGATAGAATATATTAGAACACGAATAAAATCAACTATAGTTGATGTCACGCCCCTCAACATTCACTGCATGGAGTAAACAAACCCGATTCAATGTAGAACACACATTCTATAGGCCTACAAATGTACCCCCAAATCAACACTGATCATCTACGAATAGTTGAATAACCCTCCAAAAGCCCCCAGTAACATATCCATATCACATACCATCAGCTCTCTAACTCTAGCCATATTTTCATAGTCTGCAACCCTGCCTTTGAGAGCTCCCAGTCTTCGAATCCCTAGTGTACAAGAATCTCCACATCGGACCCCAACTCCACCTCTCAAATAACCAAAACATCTCTCATACATAACCATCTTATGATAAACACTCCCATGAGTGTTCTGTGCCATGTAGCAAAATCTGAACGTCAGTAGTCAACAACTCGTCCATTACCGAAATACTAGTCGAGCATCCGCAAGTCAAAAATACAGTGCGCCTTCTGAAATGTGCACCCTTCTTAGGTGATACTAGTTAGTGCCAGCATTCTTCTAAGCATCTGAAACCGCCCATGCTGTCTATACTCATGGCTTCCCTTTGAAACTGAACTGCAACCTTATACATGCAATTCCAATCACACACGACGCACCTCATCTGTCATGCCATCGTACGAAGACACGAGAATCCCATTTTCAACTTTGAATCACAAGTGGGATAAACGTCCCATCAGCCAAAAATCTTCCACTAACTCAATCCCGTAGAACAAAATCACATACGTATGAACTCCCTATGCTAGTAGGATACATCAACCGCCAATAATCCATTGCAAACTCTTCGAAACCCATTTGCACATAATCAAATCATTAGAATTACACACCTCAAAATAAACCAAGTCACATAGGCTGCTAAAGCGAGAGTACCTCAACATGAAAATGCTCGCACTAAAGAAACAGCCTTTACGGTACCACAGGGATTTTATGAATGGAATGTATTACCCTTTGGATATAAAAATGCACCAAGTAGATATCAACATTTTATGGACAATTATTTTAATCAATTAGGAAACTGTATTGTATATATAGATGATATATTATTATTTTCTAAGACACAAGAAGAACATATTAAATTATTAGAAAAATTTATACACATTATAGAAATATCAGGTATAAGTTTAAGTAAAAAGAAAGCAGAAATAATGAAAACTCAAATAGAATTCTTAGGAATACAAATAGATAAAAATGGAATAAAAATGCAAACTCATATAGTACAGAAAATAATAAATTCAGAAGAATCCCTTGATACAAAAAAGAAACTACAATCCTATTTAGGACTAGTTAACCAAGTACGAGAATATATACCTAAACTAGCAGAAATTTAAAACCATTACAGAAAAAATTAGGGAAATATGTAGAATATCACTTTGATAATAAAGATAAATTACATATACAAAAGATAAAAATTATGTGTACTAAATTACCAAAACTATACTTTCCTGATGAAATCAGAGAATTTATATACATAGTTGAAATAGATTCAAGTAGCCATAGCTATGGAGGAGTACTTAAATATAGATATATGAATGAAAAAATAGAGCACCATTGTAGATATTACTCAGGATCATATACTGAACCACAATTAAAATGGGAAATAAATAGAAAAGAATTATTTGTTTTATATAAATGTTTATTGGCCTTTGAACCATATATTGTGTATAGCAAATTTATTGTAAGAACAGATAATACTCAAGTTAAGTGGTGGTTAACCAGAAAAGTACAAGACTCAGTTACGACAAAGGAAATACGAAGACTGGTATTGAACATCCAGAACTTTACATTTACAATAGAAATAATCAAAACTGACAAGAATGTTATTGCAGATTACATATCAAGAGAAAGGTACACAGACAGATAATATACTAGAAACAACTACTGGAGATCTATATACAATCCTTTCCAAGTTGTCTATACAAATAGATGGCATGGGAAAAAGATTGCAAAATCTAGAGGAAGCTAGTAGTCAGCAGCATGACTATAAACATGCGGAACTACACAAAACAACTAGAAGTCAGCAGCATGACTCAAAACATACGGAACTAGAAGGAGACGATGGGAAACTCCTAAAAACCCATAACAGTGTTTGTATTGATGCAGGAACTACAGCAAGCAGCAGTACATCTACACCGAAGTTACCTATATAACCAAAAAACAAGAACCTCAATAAATTATTTGAAAAACCATATACTACAATACCAAAAAACCCAGTTTTAATACAACCTCAAACCACTACTTATTCCGAAAGCCTAAACCAAACCAAGAGAACCTATAACCATATATCTCGTACATATATAGACAACATGCACAAATTACAAACATTTCTTAACCTAAACCCAAGATCCAAGAATACAACTAACCCAGAAAAAGACTATATTACAGCACACCTACAAAGACACAATAAACTTATTGCTTTACCAGGAACCAACCCAAACCTAGTAAATACCTGCTACAACTATGGATTATTAAGTACAGTATATACCTCGACAGGAGAAGAAATAGCTACTATTACGGAATTATATAAAGCATTTACTACATACAAAAGAATTACTAAAGAAATACTTTTTTATATAAATTTTATACTGCACCAGCAGAGATATTATATGATGAAGTAAAACCTATCATACAAGTCATTGAGATTGGACTTACGAGAGAAATGATCATACCAGAACAGATCGACATACAGCCGGAAATACCTAAGGGAGAGATTCCAGAATTCTTTGCAAATAAAAGACTTATTGGACTAGCTACAATACTCAGTGAGTTAGCAAATACCTATATGAATGAGCTACCTATGTGGACTTATTATTCAAGAGAACAAATTATGATATATTCACATTCTAAAGAAATCAGAAGGCAAGATATGGAAGACATACGACAATGGGTTATCAGCCTATTAAAGCCAGAAAAGATACCGATTACAAGAGCTATTAAGAAAAATTTTATTTCAGAGGACTTATTATCGAGATATTGCAAAATCATAGGACCCAAATACCCAGATCACATATGCTCGAAATGCAACGGAGAAGATAATGTTATGCCAGAATTTAACATGGAGTAATTTCTTGGAAGACTCTACAACTACCACAATCAATGAATGAAGAAAAGAAGACAGAGGAAAGAAGACGACAAAGAAAAAGAGGAAAGAAGTCTGCAAAGAAAAAAAGAAGACAAAGACATAACGAAGGAAATAAAGAAGAAAGAAGAAAGATGCTGACAACAAAGAAAAAAGAAGAAAGGAGACTGCAAAGAAAAGAGAGGAAAGAGACATAAAGAAACGTAAAGAAGAAAATGACAGCTATGTAATAAAGTCAAAAGTAGAATAATGTTTTGCTTTTTAGTCTTTAATTTTCAATCGTCCAAATGTAAAGAAAAGGACGGTTAACTTTTTCTTTTTCAACTTTTAATTAGAACCACCCATCTGTAAAGTTGAAGGGCACTTAAGACTTTTTGTTAATAGTTTTCTTGTATAAATAGGAGAAGAAGGAGAAGGAGAGGACACACACTCTTCACTCAATTTTCTCTTCGTTCTCAAAACCTCTTTGTAAACATATCTAAGAAATAAAATACTTGTTCATATATGGAGCATTTATCAGAAACTACTTCAACTACTTCACCAAACAATCTACTACAGAGGTATGTTTATTTATCATTATGAATAGCTAAACTTCTATATTCCTGATAATCTCTTAAATGTTATACTAGTTTAACCATGTTATAGTATTGTTTTGCTGAACATTTTTAGTAAGTTTACCATATGATTTAGTAGGCTGAGAGTAGTCAAGCCCAGGCTATGCCATCCTATGGTGGAAATCGGAAAAGGCAAGGAAGCCGTGTTAAGGGGAGTACACAGTATTGAGGCGCCGCTAGGGTAGATGATTGAAGCCGAAAAAATATGGTAGTGACTAAGCGAAATGTTCAGAATAACTTTAGTATAAGATGATAAAATTAGAATAACATATATAGAGATTAAAGGGAATAAAATTGTTTAGAATATGATAAACATGATAAATACTTATTTGTAAGATAACAATCAACAATATAAGATACTAGTACTATATCTACTTAGAAAACTTAATAATGATGTTAAAGAAAAAATATTTGACCTATTAATTATGGAAGAAATAATAGAATATACCGAAACGATGCAGCTAATAAATCAACAATGGTATATAGCTAATAACATAGACTTATATGACCTAGATATATATTCAGATTAATGAATATAAATTACGAATATCTAGTCTGGATAAAAACTATGAGAACACAAGATTTATTAGAAAAATTACTTACAGATAATATATCAGACTACCTTATAACACATGATACAGAATATTTAGAATTTATTAATGAAACCATTAAAGAAATAAGAATATTAATACCACTAAAAGAAGAATACTACAAAAAAGCTTTTCCTAACAATTAAAAATAACAAAATGAATTCCGCACCCGAAAATTGGTATCAGAGCGGCGAGAACAAGATGTTGAAATGAGTTGTCAATCCTTTTAAAAAAATGAGTGCTCTGGGAGTATTGTTTAGTCACCAAGGAAGGGTAGGTCAAAATAACCTAACCCTGAAACTATATGTGCCGGTGTAGGAGTGATTGAGGGGTAAATCCCCATGCTAATGTGATGAGATTATTTTCCCATATATGGGATGAGAATGATGTGTTGATATGTTTCCCCTTGAATGGGATGAGATTAGTGCTAGCGAGATGTGATGTGATGTCGACCCACACGACATTATGGTGAGACGGCTTAGCCGATCGGGCTGAGATCGGACGCCATACTGCGCACATGGTGGTATTGTGAGTGGATGTCTCGGGGTGAGACGACTTAGCCGGTCGGGCTGAGATAGGACTCCATGCTAAAAACACGGCGGTGTATCGGTGCTAAAGATCTCCCAACTTAAAATACTGAAACTTACTTGAAATTTACCTTTCCCTAACTTGACACCTTGATACTGTTTGAATCTCTTATTGATTTCATGTTTTCTTCTCTGTTTACTGTTACTCATTCTATTGAGAGGGTGTTTAATTTTACATACTAGTACTATTCCATATGTACTAACGTCCCTTTTGCCGGGGCCGCTACATCTTTAATGGGTGCAGGTGGTTCCATAGCAAGTGGTATTGATCAGTGATAGCAACACTCCCTCCTCATCTGACTTGGTGAGCCCCACTTCATTTCGGGGTCTTATATCTATTGCTCTTTGTACATAGTGTTTTGAGGTATAGTCGGGGCCTTATTGCCGGCACTGTTGTAGCGCTCTTTTGTTTCTGTTTGAGGCTCCGTAGACATAGTGTGAGTTGTATATATTTTTGGGAAGATTAAACTAAAAATGCTGTAATCGCATCATCTGTTCCACTTTAACTATGATTTGTACAATGTACTGTTTTGGAGACTTGTTAATGACGTAATTAATGGAAATGAACTGGTGTTATTCACATGGCCTCTTACTGTCTAATTAATGAAATGTATTCTTCTCTTTATTCATGGGTGAGTTAGGTAGACAACACTGTGCAGGCTTGCTCGACGGGGGTAACTCTGTTGAGCGTCGGTCGCGCTCATCGAGGTTAGGGCGTGACAGGTAGAACTCCTGGGATCTGATAACCATGGGGCCTCTACTTGGGTATGAGTACCGGGAATCTGAACTTCTACCCCGGCCTGAGAAGCGGCTGGTGTCATGGGAAACACACTGGCCTGAGCCATCCTCTCCATGAAGCCCACCATATGAACCAAGGCATTCTGAAGCACTAGGGTAACAATGAACCTCCTCAGGGACCTGAGCCGGTCCTACTGGCTTACAATGGGATGATAAATTGGAAGATTTTATAGTCCGATAGGTAAAAGCTTATTTATTATCAGTACTTTTTTGTTTCCCTTACTATTAGTAGTGTATTTTTTTTTATATTGGGTATCAACCAGTTATTGTTTTCTCAAATGAAGACTTTACAAGTTACAGACAAGCTTATAATGTAGGGAGTTTCTCGAGTTCTAGAAGGACGAATTGTGCTAGTACATCCACTAGCCAACACCAAGCGCACAATCCGATGCTGCATGCAAATAATTAATGGTAGGTTCAAATCCTGAGCTAAATAAGTTATATTTACAATCGCAGACTATTATTATTTAATTGTTTGTGTAGGAAAAATAATTAACAAAATGATCTTGCTTTAACACAATTAGAAGAATAATTCACTAAGGATATCACAGATGCATGCCAATGAGTTAGCTGAGGAATTACCCTTTACGGATGTAAAAGATGACGATCACAAAGAGAAATCGGTGTTGATAATGGATTATGATGCCACCACCGAGATGGCTATGAGTACACAACCTGGTTAGACCATTCGGCACCGGTGTTGTCACGACCCTAATTCCCACCTTAGGATGTCGTGATGGCACCTAGTCTCTAGGTTAGCCGAACATTTAATAATAGCTTAACAGAAATGACCAAACTGAGATACTAAATTAAAACAGATAAACTCATATTAACTTCCAAAATAGAACCTCAACAACATATTCCCAAAACTGGTGGAACTAAGTTATAAGCTCAATAGAATATTCTAAAACCTCTACTACAACACTGTCTAATAAAGGAAATAACAATAATGAGGAAATAATGGAAGGTGACTCCGAGGCATGCAGACATCGAGCAGGTATACCTTGAAGTCTTCGGAAAATAGCAAATCAGTCAATCACTAGCGTCTAGCATGGGCAGACGTACCTGGACATGCACAAAAGATGTGGAGAAGCGTAATATAGGTACACAAAAAGGTGCCAGTAAGTGTCAATCCTAACCTCGATAGAGTAGTAACGAGGCCAGGTCAAGACACCTACTAGGACAAGATAAACTAAACAAAAATGTAATAGCGGGAAGTAGTGGAAAACAGAGAAATGAATGATAACAAGGCAGTGTAATAACGTGAACTAACGACTAAATTGCAAGCGTAAAGACAACAAGAAGGAAGCAAAAACGAGAACCACAAACAATCAAATATGGACAAAATTAGTAAGACAAGGAAGAATAAAATCAATAAGAACTGTTGAACCAAACTCTTTTCAATATGAAATGCACAACAAGAATCACAACCGAATAACTATCGAATATTTCACAATTCAGAATTTCAATCACAATCTTTTCTTATAACACCGTGTGAACCTTTACATTTAGTTTTGAAAATAATTTTTCCGAAATAGCTACACGTGTTTTAGCCCACCTTATCACACTGCGTGGGTTCAAGTAGTTCCCTTACTAGCAACACGCGTATCCAGCCCACCTTATCTCACCGCATGCATTTCAACCCCTAGCCTTATACCACCGCATGCGTATCAATATCACAACATAATCACAACGCGCACCACAAGTACCCATATGCCACAACTTGCCAAAAGAATCAACAATACCATTGTTTCCGCAACAAATAGACCATGGCTCAACCACAATATGTACAAGAATCTAAACAATACAAAATGAATGTGAATTGTTCAACAAGAAAGATATCTCAACAATTAACAACTTCACCTCAATGTGATAATGGCTTTTACAACTTCAACACCAATCGCTCAACAAGAAGATATTCCACGAAATAACAACTTCAAGTAAAGGTAATTCAACAATTTAAGAGGGGTAACAAGACAATAAGGAAAGCAATAACTTCAACTAAAGCCTATAAGAGCAAATAACAAATAAGAGGCAGAGCGGGTGTTAACAATGTCAAATAAAGCTTGTAAGGGTAGTTTAACACATGTAAGAGTAGATTAACAATGAGGGATATTACATATTATGACAATTCAATTAAAGGCATGGAAAGAGTCTAAATAACCTAAACTTGTCAAATACCACATATATCCCATGTACCCACTCGTCACTTTGCTTACATGACTTTCACATAACACAAATAGTACAATCAACCTAAATTCTAAGGGGTAGTTCCCCCACACAAAGTTAGGCAAGATACCCCTCAACTAGGCTAACTCAACCCTCGAAAATAGCTTCTCCCCTAAAATTCGCCTCCACACGACCAAGATCTAACCAAAAGTGACTTAATATCATCAACCAATGCAAGGGAAAACAATAACAATAGATAAAGTTTTGATCTTTACAAAATTCCCCAAATATCAACAAAAGGCAACCCCGAGCTTGCCTGGTCAAACCGGGTCCAACGGTCGATTCCGACTACCTAGAACCCCACAAGTCCATATATGTGTTTTGTTTTCAAATACGGGTCCAAATCGACTCTCAAAACTCAATTCTTCATTTTTTAAAAACTTGACAAAATTGCCCAATTTCTCCTCTTTTTTTCACATAAATTTGATGTTAAATCTAAGATATATTCATAAAATATAATTGGAATTTGATTAGAATCACTTATCCAGTGTTTGTAGATGAAAATCCCCTCTCCAAATCACCTCTTATCGAGCCTAGGGTTCTAAAAAGAGAGAAATGAGATGAAAACCTGACTTTTCTATCGTTTGTTCAGTTGCAGAGGTCACAATTGCGAAGAATTTCTCATAAGTGTGGTTATAACAAACTCAAGGGAACCTTGCAAACGCGACTGTGGGTTCGCAAATACGAACCCTGTTCCCTCCGCAAATGCGGTAGTTTCATCGCAAATGCAAAATTTCCTACCCAGACCCCTACTTCGCAATTGCGAACCAGACATCGTAATTGAGACACCTGAGACCCCCCTGCTATACTCGCAATCGCGAGTGCTCGCAATTGCGCTACATCAGAGCACATGCACACCAGCAAGTTCAGTTTTCAGTCCAAACCATTCTGTGACACGTCGGAAACTCATCCAAGCCCTCAGTGATCCAAACCAAGCATCCACACAAGTCTAAAACATCATAAGAACTCGCTTGCGCAACCAAAACAGAAAAATATCATCTAGAGTAAGGAATCGGACTCCAAAATGTATGAATTTAAAAGTAAAGTTCAAGAACTTTTAGAATTGTAACTAAGTGTCGGAATCATATCAAATCAACTCCAAACGATACCAAATTTTGCAGAAAAGTTCTAGATAGCATAACAGACCTATTCTGAGTCCCAAAATCTAATTCTGAACCCAATAGCCAAAATTCAACCTACGATCAAACTTCTAAACCTTAAATTGCCATTTTTGGCAAAATAACACAAATCAATCTACGAAGTTCCGAATATGATCCTGGTTATACGCCTAAGTCCAAAATCATGATACGAAGCTATCTGAGCCATCAAAACACCATTCCGGGGTCGTTCTTACAAAAGTCAAAGTTTGGTCAACACTTCTAACTTAAGCTTCTAAGCCAAGAATCAGAGGGTCTAAATCAATCCGAAATCTTCCCAGAACGGAATTAATCAAACCCCGTAAGTCATAAAACTTAAATTACACATGTGTGAAGCATCAAAAGGAAAAACGGGGCACAATTACGTAAAACGACCGGTCGGATCGTTACATTCTCTCCCTCTTAAAACAAAACTTCGTCCTCAAACGTGTATAGAGACATACCTGAAGTGATGAAAAGATGAGGATAATGGCTCCGCATGTCGTGCTCGGTCTCCCAGGTCGCCTCCTCAATTGGATGACCCCTCCGTTGAACCTTCACTGAAGCAATATTCTTTGATCTCAATTAATGGACCTATTTGTCCAAGATAGCCACTGACTCCTCAATATTAGTCAAATCCTTGTCCAATTGGACTGAGCTTAAACATGAGATGGATCACGATAATACTTTCGGAGCATGGTAACATGGAACACTGGGTGAACTGCAGATAAACTAGGTGGCAATTCTAGCTTGTAGGGCACCTCACCAACTCTCTCAAGGATCTCAAAATGACCGATATACCTAGGGCTCAACTTGCCCTTCTTCACAAACCTCATCACCCCCTTCATGGGAGAAACCCGGAGCAAAACCCGCTCTCCAACCATAAATGCTATATCACGAACCTTGCAATCAGCATAACTCTTCTGTCTAGACTGGGCTGTACGAAGCCGGTCTTGAATCAACTTGACTTTCTCCAAGGCATCTCGAACCAAATCTATGCCCCACAACCTAGCCTCACATGGCTCAAACCAACCAACTAGAGAATGACAATGTCTCCTGTATAGGGCCTCATAAGGAGCCATCTGAACACTCGATTGATAGCTGTTGTTGTAGGAAAACTCTGCAAGCTGCAAGAATTGATCCCAAGAACCCCCGAAATCCATAACACAAGCACGGAGCATATACTCTAATATCTGAATGGTGCACTTGGACTGCTCGTCTTTTTAGGGGTGAAATGCTATAATCAACTCAACCCGTGTGCCTAACTCAAGCTGCACAGCTCTCCAGAAATGAGACGTGAACTGTGTGCCTCAATTTGAGATGTTGGACAGTGGCACACCTTGGAGATGAACAATCTCACGAATATAGAACTGAGCTAACAGCTCCGAAGAATAGGTGGTCACGATTAGAATGAAATGAGCCGATTTGGTCAACCTGTCTACAATCACCCATGCTGCGTCAAATTTCTTCAAAGTGTGCGGGATCCCAACAATGAAATCCATGGTAACACGCTCCCATTTTTACTTAGGGATCTCAAGTCTCTGAAGCAAACCGCCTGGCCTCTGATGCTCATACTTCATCGGCTGACAAGTTTGGCATCGAGCCACATGCTCCACTATATCTTTCTTAATTCTCCTCCTTTAATAGTGCTGCTTCAAATCATGATACATCTTAGCGGCACCCGGATGAATGGAGTACCGCGAACTGTGGGCCTCCTCAAGGATCAACTTATGTAACCCATCTACATTGGGCACACATAACAGGCCCTGCATCCGCAACACATCATCATCTCTAATAGAAACCTCCTTGGCATCGCCGTGCAGTACCGTGTCCTTAAGGACAAGAAAATAGGGGTCAACATACTGACGCTCTCTGATGCGCTCATATATAGAAGATCAAAAAACCACGCAGGTAAGAACCCGACTGGGGTCCAAAATATCCAATCTCACAAATTGACTAGCCAAGGCCTGAACATCCATAGCTAGTGGCCTTTCCACTGCCTGTAAATATGCTAAACTACCCATACTCTCCGCCTTTCGACTCAAGGCATCGACCACCACATTGCTTCCACGAATTATACTAAATAGTGATATCATAGTCTTTAAACACCTCTAACCATCTTTGCTCCCGCAAATTGAGATCTTTCTGGTTGAACAGATGCTGGAGACTAGTATAGACCTCACATGGAACATCATACAAGTAGTGCCTCCAAATCTTCCATGATGAACAATAGTAGCCAATTCTAAGTCGTGCACCGGATAGTTCTTCTCGTGGACCTTCAACTTCCAAGATGCGTAGGTAATCACCCTACTGTCTTGCATCAACACCGCACCAAGCCTAATACGTGATGCATCATAATACATAGTTTAAGACTCCGAACCTGTAGGCAACACTAACACTGGGGCTGTGGTCAAAGTAGTCTTGAGCTTTTAAAAGCTTGCCTCACACTCCTCGCACCATCTAAAAGGAGCACCCTTCTGGGTCAATCTAGTCATAAGTGAACCAATGGATGAGAATCCTCTAATAAGCGTCGACAATACCTGGCCAAACCAAGGAAACTCTGAATCTCAGTAGCTTAAGACGGTCTGGGCAAACTCTGAAATGCTTTAATCTTCTTCGGATATACCTTGATCCCCTCACTCGACACCACATGCCCCAAAAATGCCACCGAATCGAGCCAGAACTCACACTTTGAGAATTTTGCATACAACTTTTCTCCTTCAAGGTCTGGAGCACGATACTCAAATGCTACTCATGATACTCCCGACTGCGGGAGTACACCAAGATATCGTCAATAAACACAATGACGAATGAATCAAGATATGGTTGGAACACACTATTCATCAGGTACATAAATGATGCTGGGGCATTGGTCAGCCCAAATGACATCACAAGAAACTCGTAGTGACCATACCGAGTCCTGAAAGCAGTCTTCGGAATATCCGAATCTTGAATAATCAGTTGATGATACCTTGACCGCAAATTAATCTTTGAGAGCACTCTGGCACCTTGAAGCTGGTCAAATAAGTCATTCAATGTGTAGTAATGGGTACCTGTTCTTTACTATAAACTTGTTCAACTGCCGACAATAAATGCACATGCGCATAAAACCATCATTCTTCTTTGCAAAAAGTACCTAAGCACTCCATGTCGAAACATAGGCTGATTGAAACCCTTATCAAGCATACAATTGCTCCTTCAACTCCTTCAACTCTGCTAGTGCCATACATAGGGTGGGGTAGATATAGGTTGATGCCCGACAACAAGTCAATACCAAAATCGATATGCCTATCGGGCGGCACGCGCAGAAGAGCTACTGGAAATATATCTAGGATGTCTCTCACTACCGGAACTGACTCAACGGTAGGAGTATCAGCACTGACATCTCTCACAAAGGCTAGATACGCATCACACCCCTTATCCACCATTTGCTGAGACTTTAGAAAGGACACAACTCTGCTAGGAATATAATCCAGTGTACCCCTCCGCTCTAACCGCATATAACTTGGCATAGCTAGTGGCACATTCTTGGCTTGACAATCCAGAATAGCATGATAGGGCGACAACCAGTCCATGCCCAAGATCACATCAAAGTTTACCATATTGAGTAGCAATAGATCAACTCTGGTCTAAAAATCACCAATAACAACCAAACACAACAACTACACACGGTCCACAACAATAGAATCTCCTACAAACTTGGACACATATGTAGGAGAACTCAAAGAATCATAAGATATATCCAAATACGGAGCAAAGTAAGATGACACATATGAATAAGTGGATCCCAGATCAAACAAGATTGATGCATCCCCTTGACAAATCGAAACCATACGTGTGATGACTGCATCAGATGCGACTGCCTCCGTCCTACCCGAAAAAGCATAGAATCTGGCATGGGCTCTCTCTTTAGGGCAACCTCTACCCACCTGACCCCACCCATAGCTGGTTGTGCGGGTAGAGCATTAACTAGAGCAATAACTATGGCTTGTGAAGTCTGTGGACTTGGTGGAATCCGTGGAGCCTGAGTAGTCTGTGGAGGTGTACCCCTCCTGAGTCTGGGGCAGTACCTCACTATATGTCGGGTATCAGCACACTCAAAGCAAGCTCTCAATGGGCGTGGCTGCTGAAGCTGACTCGAGCCTGGTCGGCATGACTGACCACTGAAGGCATACCGTGTAAGAGGTGCACTAGATAGTGGCTGAGAAAAATGTGCAACCTGAGACCTCGGAATAGCCAGAGAACCACTAGAAGCTGGAAGTGCTGAATGAAATGGACAGCTCACATAGCCTCTACCATTATGATTTTCAAGGCCTCTTAGTCTCCCTATCTTCTCTCTCATAGCCCCGCATACCCTCTAATCTCCGTGCGATCTCTACCACCTGCTGCTACAGAGTATCTGTATCTAACTCTCTAGACATGCTAAATCTTATGCCATAGTTGAGCCTCTCTATGAATCGACGGACTCGCTCTCTGGCTGTAGAGACCAAGCTAGGTGCATGTTTGGACAATTCATGAATCTTCTAGCGTACCCTGACACTATCATAGGAGCCTCGCGCAACTACTCAAACTCCATGCGCCATGCATCGCAAAGGGTATGGGGAACAAACTCTCACAATAACGTCTCTGAAAATCGAATTCATGTGAGTGAAGCTGCATCGGCTCGGCTACCCTCCTCGTAAGCTTGCCACTATTGATATGCTGCTCCTAAAAGCTGGAATGTAGTAAATGCAATTCCAGTCGTCTCCATAATACCCATGGTGCGGAGAATACGGTGACACTTCTCTTAAAAACCATGGAATCCTTTGTAAATAGGCCACTATAAGTAGGAGGATGATACTTCTTGAACCTTTCAAGTCTAAGCTACTCCTCTTCGGATGCCACTGCCCTAACCTCGGGCTAAACTGGAATAACAAACTATGCTGGAATATTCTCCGTGACCTGATCAACATGGTCCTGCCGCTCTAGAGTATGGGATGCAGGAGTCTAAGCTCCTCCCCCAGCCTGAGATGTGGCTTGTGTAAGTGGAATCAATCCCGCCTGAGCTAGCATACCAGACATGCTCAAAAACTGTGCTAGGGTCGCGTGATGTGCAGGGGTGACACTAGGTGCCTCGGGTGCCTGTCCTCCAACCGAAGCTACTGGTGGCTCCTCATTTATTACTTGGGCAGGTGCTCCAGCTGCACCACGTGCCCTTCCTCGCCCTTTGCCCTGGCCCCAGCCTCTCGCGGCTCTAGCAGGGGGCACGAGTGTCTAATAATCGGATCCGGCAGTGCATGTCCTCACCATCTATGAGCGAATAGAAAGTAAAAGATTCTGATTTTGTAGTCAACCAATTCGCACAATAAGAAATCGAAGAAGTGAAATTTTCTAGCAGTTCCGTAGCTTCTCGAAGATAAATATAGACGTCTCCGTACTTATACCCAAGACTCGGCTAAACCTGCTTATGACTCGTAACACTTATGAACCTAGAGCTATAATACCAACTTGTCAAGACCCCAATTGCTTACCATAGGATGTCGTGATGGCACCTAGTCTCTAAGAGTAGGTAACTCGAAAGTTTAATAATAACTTCACAGAAATGAAGAAATTGAGATACTAAAGTAAAATAGATAAACTCATATTAACTTCCAAAATAGAACCTTAACAACATAATTCCCAAAATCGATAGAACTGAGTCATAAGCTCCACAAAGTATTCTAAAACCTCTACTACAACACTGTATGATAAAGGAAATAACAGTAATAAGGAAATAACGGTAGGTGACTCCGAGGCTTGCGGGCGTCGAGCAGGATTACCTCGAGTCTTCGAAAAATCGCAAATCAGTTAATCACTAGCATCCAACACGGGCAAACCTACCTGGATCTGCACAAAGGATGTGCAGAAGCGTAGTATAAGTACACCACAACGGTACCTAGTAAGTATCAACCCTAACCTCGGTAGAATAGTGATGAGGCTAGGTCAAGACACCTACTAGGACAATATAAACAGAACAAAATGTAATAATGGGAAGTAATGGAAAACGAATCAACGAATGATAACAAGGCAGGTTAATAAAGTGAAGTAATGACAAAATATTAAGCATAAAGACAACAAGAAGGAAGAAAATAACGAGAACCACAAACAATCAAATACGGACAAAGCTTGTATGACGAGGAAGAATAAAAGCAACAAGAACTGTTCAACCAATAACTCTTTTCAATATGAAATGCACAACAAGAATCACTACCGAGGTATTGCCTCCTATTCACAATTCACAATTTCAATAACAATCTTTCCTAATAAAACTGCGTGAGCTTTTACATTTAGGTTTGAAAATTATTTTTCTCAAAATAGCTACACGAATTTTAGACCCATCTTATCACACAACATGGCTTCAAATAGTTGCCCTACTAGCAACACGCGTATAGAGCCCACCTTATCTTACCACATGCGTTTCAACTCCTAGCCTTATACCACTGCATGCGTATCAATATCACAACATAATCACAACTCGCACCACAAGTGCCCAAATGCTACAACCTGCCAAAAGAATCAACAATACCAATGTTTCCACAACAAATAGCCCATGGCTCAACCACAATGTGTACAAGAATCTCAACAGTACAAAATGATGTGAATTGCTCAACAAGAAAGATATCTCAACAATTATCAACTTTACCTCAATGTGATAATGGCGTTTACAACTTC
>MCJB01000225.1:115684-133955 GCA_002018475.1 Nicotiana obtusifolia
ATAATGGCGTTTACAACTTCAACACCAAAAACTCAACAAGAAGATATTCCACGAAATAGCAACTTCAAGTAAAGGTAATTCAACAATTTAAGAGGTAACAAGACAATAAGGAAGACAATAACTTCAACTAAAATATATAAAAACAAATAACAAGTAAGAGGTAGAACAAGTGTTAACAATGTCAAATAACGCCCATATTCTTTTGGAATCAATCTATTAAGAACGCATTAAGATTACGATATTCAATTGAGCATGGTGACTAGTTATATTCCTATCCTAACCACAAATCCGCCCCCACTCAGAGTAAAGATCATTCCCTTTTTAATTCTTCTCTAGCCTAGGCACTACATTGTGGCATTTTTCCATTTCGCTCCCTTTTTGCTTCAAATCGTGCACCTTCGTCCCACATTGCCTCCGGATGATTCTTACACATAAAAATACCACAAATTACCATGAACTATTACATTACACAACTGAAATCTATGAAACATGAGTAAAATGCGAGGCAATATGCATATAAATATACATACTTTAAGCCGAATATCAACACCCCACACTTAGACACTTGCTCGCCCTTGAGAAATGGATCTATAAACTACCCCCAACAAATCATACACAACATAGCCTTTATTCAATTAAGGACTTCTACATCACCACTAGCATGAATTTGTCAGATTAGGAGGTGTGTGTTTTCTTCTTTTTGACTATCAACATTATTTGTATATTTTTTTCTTGCAATTTTTTTTTGTACACATACTCCATACACTAAGGTTCATTGGCTAGTGGCCTTTTTTCACAACTTTAGTGCACCTTACGGGCCCTTCCAAGGTTCCACTCGAAAGCTACTTCCCACTGTCTCACCTTACTTCTTTTAGCAACTAAGTGCCCTTAGAGGTAAAGGTTCAACAAGCTCAAATTAAGAACACAATAGAGGTACGACTTGTAATGTGGGTGCCAAAGAAAATGTCTATAGGCTCAAAGGGGCTAGTAAAGGGAAAATTTTACTTGTAAGTGACAAGCAAATCTATGATCAAGCAAGAAGCGCCTACGTCATCTCCTAGACTAGCACAACTTAATGATTTCGCTTTGATTAACACACTAGGCATGACCGACTACACAGGATAGCACAAAATATCACAAATCCTCACACACACATTGTACATGACTCAATCAAGACGGTTCTGTTCAACTCTCAAATCAAGCAAGCACATATAGTTGAGAACATTGAGCAATAACACATTAGGTGACATGCAAGTCAAACAATTGAGAAAAAGGTATCACAGAGTAGGCTATTTATTTTACTTAGGCATCACAAATCAAATCAGTATAATAGGAAGACAGAGCGCACGCCATAGCCTAATGTGCCAGCACCAAAAATGTCAACACGTATCTTAGAGAAACTTAGTTTTCTTCCTATCCTACTCCTAAAATGATAGAAATAAAATATTCAGTTCAAGCTACACCCTTGGAAAAGAACCGGCGCCCAAAGAAAAACCAAGGGATACTACCTAACTATTCTAGAAAACAAAAGAAAATGTTTTGGTGTTTTTAATCAGACCTTAATCCCTCAAGAAAGCTGTCCAAGCGGTCCATCGCCGGCTAAAAGTCAAAGATTTTTCTGCTTTTTGTTTCATTTTGTTGTTGTTGAAGAAACTAGACTATGTCTACTACGAGTTCTAAAAGAAAAACTAATAAAAAAACAGTTTTATACAATTACACTTCAGAAAGTAGTTCCCCCCACCCTAAACGTAAGTTATGCATAGTCCCCGATGCATATAAGAATTCAAACAAAGTAAGGTGGAAAGAAGAACTCCCAGCTATTCGGACCCATGGGGGTCATACTCGGGTCCTTCATCCTAAAAATGTCGACCAGTCAAAGCTTCGGGCTCATCATCATCTGCTGCCAAGGGCACTAAAGTCGATGGCCCCGTGACATCATCACTAATGTCATCCTCATCATCTGAGCGCTTGTTGGTGTTTTCATCCTCCGATGGGTGAATGGGACTGCCTGACGCAATCCCCAACTTTTCATTTGACGAATTGGACAGATCATTACGTAGATTCATATGCTCCTCATCCGTCACGCCCTACTTGCTCATTATCAAATTCAAGGAGTCATGTAGATACCTGTTGACATTTTCATCCCACTCATTCTGCACAGCCTGGCTTAGCTTGGACGTAGATTCCAACAAGGAAGTAATATCCATTAGCCCCATTAGAGCTTCCACCACATCATCATAACCGGGGTACTCAGGTACCTCGCAAGAGAGCATGTACTGCATCAATAGGTTACCAAATAAGAACCTTTTAATTTTCCGCCCAAACCATGTGCGGGCTATCTCTCCCAACATAATCTCACCCACATTGATGGATCGCCCAGTCATAAAAATAAAGATCAAACACACTCGGGCTCGAGTACCCTCATTGTTGTGCTCAACTAGCATCAGTCTGGCCTGCACAAAGTTCTGCCACACCTTGGGAGTTTTTTTGAAGTCAAATCGAATCATCTCAAGATGTATATCACACCTCGTCCATTTTGCGTTAAATCTACGCCAGATAGAATGTGATGAATAGCCTTTTAGCTTGGGCACTTTTTGATGAATAGCCTTGTATCTTGGGCACTTTACAAACTTATGTAGCCTCCTCGGGTTAGGTCAATCAACTCCTAAGAGTTTGCATAACGAATCCCAGTCCATTGGCACTTCCTTTTTTCGCCCACGACATGAATCGATGCTCATTCCAATTTGCATAGAGCTCCTTTTCCATTCTCAAATTTGCATGTCCCGGGCACTCAAGGAACTTATCCGTCTTCATATCTCTCAGCTAGGCTAGCACATCGGGGAATTATTTTCCAAAGTTGTCACATTGATCTTCATTTCAGAGACATAACGTTCATATGGTTCAAAGTTATGACACCACTGGATAGCTCTTCACGAACCAGATCCAATTGGGCCCGTGGTCTCGATGGTGCCCCTCTTGATCCGTTAGCAACCTGCTTCCTTTTTGCTTGCTGAGATGACCTTTCATCTTGCTTGCACTTTTTAGGAGGCGGAGCAGTAGTAGAGGACTTCCCCACTTCTTTTCTTTGTCAGCACCGTCACGAGCCATTGCACCTACAACACAGTAAACTTGAATGTGAGAATGAATCAAGATATGCACCCAAGGTTATCGTGAGAGTCAAAGATGCCCCTATACACTCACAATAGTGGTTCAAAAGTGCACAATTGTTGCACCACAAGGTGATGGGTACTTAAAACTTCCCCATGTCACACAATTATAATTCACTTACTATTCCATACAAATCAAGTAGTCGATCATGGAAAAGTGACTAAGCCTTAGTTCAAGCAAGCAACACATGGTCCCCAATTTCTACAACTAAGCCTTAGTTCAAGCAAGCAACACATGGTCCCCAATCTCTACAACTAATACACTACACTAGCTAATTCTAACAAAGAGATACAATATATATAAATACATGATACAAGTTGTGGGTAGTGTTGTTATGGAATGGTGAATATCAAAGACATGTTTCGGGTTATGTAAAACCACCCCCAAAACACCTCACACTTAGCCCAACATCACATACAAATACACTCGGCTACATAGACTTACCGGTGAACAAAACATTCTTTCAACCATTTTATCGAACACGTGATGGGCATCAAGTGTGTGCAACTCAATTCAAAATTGTGGAACATGGTGACCCTCCCATATTTTGAACGAAGTAGAGGGAGTTATAGTTTACTACTCCGTAAAACAAATTCACAATCAATTTTAACAACCGATTTCTTTGCACATAAGGACCACCAACCATAGAAACATAAGTTCTAAAGAACTACTATGGGGTATTGGGGGTGGTTTGGGATGGGGAAGGGGATTATAACTCACAAAATAAAAGAAAGGGAGAAGGAGGAATATACCTGGGGGCTGGGGATGAAAGCAAGTAATAAATATAAGAAAATTAAGAGACAGAGAGAGAGAGAGTAGAAGGAGAGAGATAGAGAATGGGCGAGAGAAGGAGGTTTTAGGGGTTAGAGTTATTTTGAATTAGATGGGGAATGGGTATTGGTAATAGGATATGGGTCAAGGGGTGAGTAGAAACGGGTAGCTAGGTCGGGATTTTGGGTAGTGGGTTATTTTAAACTATAAAACGATAAAAAAGAAAAACAAATTAGTTACTTGCCACCCCCAGCACAGGACGTCGTGCTAGGCCTGGTGCTAGGGGGATTTTGAAACATGTTTTATGCGCTCAAGGTAGGCGCTGGGCGCTACTTTTTCGGTTTTCTATTTTTTTTGAATGAAATCCCCCATCCCCTGGAGCACTTTATATACATCCATTATACATATCCCAAACCATTCCTACCTATGTTTTATTTGACTACAAAGAAAACAAGAAAAAATCTAATCTACTCTAACTAAAAAGAGAAAGACTAAACTACGAAAGCAATAAACAATGGGTTACCTCCCAACAAGCGCCTGATTTAACATCGTGGAATGACTTAGGGACTAGCTTGCTCATCAGCGAGTATTATTTTGGACTTCTAACGATCGATGATACCTCCCCTATAGTGTTTGACTCTTTTCCCATTCACAAAAAATTTTCTTTCACCATTTAAAGCGCGCAACTCAATTACACCATAAGGAGTGACTCTCACCACCTCAAATGGACCTGACCACCTCGATTTTGACTTCCTAGGAAATATCTTAAGCCTAGAATTGAACAATAGTACCTTTTGGCCCGGTTCAAAGTGACGCGGCTTGATACGCTTGTCATGCCATCTTTTTGTTTTCTCCTTGTAAAGCTTAGCATTTTCATAGGAGCGTAGCCTGAACTCATCCAACTCATTCAACTGCAAGAGCCTCTTTTTGCCCACAGTTTCAAAGTCCATATTCAACTTCTTGACAGCCCAATACGCCTTGTGTTCAAGTTCAACCGAAAAGTGACATGCCTTCCTATAAAAAAAACTTACACGGAGACGCCCCTATTGGGGTTTTGTATGCAGTTCTATATACCCACAAGGCATCATCTAGCTTTGCAACCCAATCATTCCTATTCACACTCACTGTCATCTTTAGTATCTACTTTATTTCTCTATTGGACACTTCGGCTTGTCCACTTGTTTGCAGATGATAGGCCATGGCAACTCTGTGGCGGACCCCATATTTGGCTAGAAGGTTATTCAACAACCGATTTCAGAAATGTGTTCCTTCATTACTAATCAAGGCACGTGGAGTCCCAAACCTCGAGAATATGTTCTTTTTCACAAAAGTGGCTATCACCTTGGCATCGTTAACCCATTTTGACACGTAGTCAACCGCTAGCAAAATATATTTGTTTCTTCTAGAAAATGGGAATGGTCCCATGAAGTCTATGTCCCACACATCAAAAATCTCTACCTTCAGGATATATTTCAAAGGCATCTCATGCCTCCTCATGATTGTTCCTGTTCTCTGACACTGGTCACACATTTTAACAAATGCATGGGCATCCTTGAACAATGTTGGCGAACAGAACCCCGATTGCAAGACCTTTGTAGCTGTCCTATCGCCTCCATGATGGCCCCAATAAGGCAAGGCATGGCAGTCCAACACCAATTCCAATTCCTTTTCAGGCATGCACCTCCTCATCAACCGATTAGCACACTGTCTGTAAAAGAATGACTCGTCCAGTAGTAAAAGTTCAAATCATGCAAAAACCTCTTCCTAGCCTCAGATTGAATTTCATGAGGAAGTACCCCACTCATAATATAATTCACATAGTCCACGTACCATGGGGCAGGATCATGGGTGATGGCAAGAAGTTTCTCATCAGGAAATGTCTCCTTAATTTGTCCACCTTCCTCCACGTGCGCATGATTTTCGAGCCTCTACTGGTGGTCGGCCACTTGGTTTCTTGTGCCCTTTCGATCTCGTATTTCTACATCAAATTCCTACAACAATAAAACTCAGCGCATCAATCTAGCCTTGGATTCTCTTTTTGTAAATATATACCTGATTGCTGCATGATTGTTATGGGCTACAACTTTTGTTCCCAACAAGTAAGCTCGAAATTTCTGAAAGGCCCACACAACTGCCAACAACTCCTTCTCAGCGGTGCTGTAATTCAGCTGAGCATCATCAAGAGTCTTATTCACATAGTAGATGGAGTAAAACATTTTGTCTTTCCTCTAGCCTAGCACTGCCCCAATAGCATGCATCGCACATAAGTTCAAATGGTAAGGACCAATCCAGTGCCACAATAATGGAGGCATCTACCAACTTCTCTTCGAGCTCCTCAAATGCCTTCAGGCAGACTTCATCAAATTTGAAAGTCACATCTTTTTCAAGCAACCTGCACAATGGTGTTGCAATTTTAGAAAATTCTTTAATAAAGCGTCTACATAAATTTGTGTGTCCCAAGAAACTCCGGACACCCTTCACAGAGATGGGTGGACGTAATTTTGCAACCGCCTCCACCTTCGCCTTATCAACTTCAATGCCACTCTTTGATACTCTATGACCCAACACGATGCCTTCTTGCACCATAAAATGGTACTTTTCCCAATTCAGCACCAAATTTGTTTCTTTCACAACGTGCCAATACCTTGCCCAGATTCTTCAAACAATCAACATAAGAAGATCCAAAGAATGAAAAATCATCCATAAAGACTTCTACAAAAGTTTTCACCATATTTGTGAAAATGGTCATCATGCACTTCTGAAAAGTGGCCGGTGCATTAAAAAGGCCAAATGACATTCTCTTGAAAGAAAAAGTACCATAAGGGCACGTGAAAGTCATTTTCTCTTGATCCTATGGCCATATGACAATCTGGTTGTACCCCGAATAACTATTGAAGAAGCAATAATACTCATGCCCAGCCAAACTGTCCAACATTTGGTCAATGAATGGAAGTGGGAAGTGGTGCTTGCGAGTTACTTTGTTCAGCCTTCAATAGTCAATGCAAACTCTCTATCCCGTCAAAGCGCGAGTAGGAATTAGCTCATTTTTTTTGTTTTCCACCACAGTCATCCCCCATTTTTTGGGCACATATTACACTGGGCTTAGCTAGTTGCTGTCAGATATAGGGAAGATGATACCTGCATCAAGCCACTTAATTAATTCCTTCTTTACGACCTTCTTCATAATAGGATTTAACAACCTTTATTGCTAAACACTGGGGTGGTGTCCATCTTCCAGAAAATTTTTATGCATGCAGAATGATGTATTGATTCCCTTGATATCACCAATTGTCCACCCAATAGCTCTTTTGTGCTCACGAAGCACCCTTAGTAGCTTTTCTTCTTGAACTTTGGTCAGGCTAGATGAAATAATCAGTGGCAACATTTCATAAATTACCAAGTAGGCATAGCGCATGTGCGCTGCTCTAACTTTGGAGCTTCTTCAACAAATGCTTTAGGATGGATCGGAGTAACAGGTCTGTCCAACTCCTCAAATCTCCCATGCCCATAGACATACTTGCAAGACATGTTAAGGACTTGCTCAATTTCTTCCATTATCTCATCTTCACTTTCTTCTTCATCCCCAATCAAAACTCGTTCAAGGGGGTCTATGGGGCTCACATAAGGCACCAGCGAAGTCATATCACTTTCCACCATAGAAATCATGGATAACTCTTCATAGTGGGCTAGCAATTTGAGTGCTTTATAAACATTGAATACCTCCACTTGTCAACCACTCTCATTGTCATCTTCCCTTCACACACATCAATAATAACTCGACCTTTGGCTAAGAATGGACGCCCCAAAATAAATGGGACTTCTTGATCTGGCTCATAGTCGAAGATAATAAAATCAGTAGGGAATATGAAAGAACCCACTTGAACTAACACATCTTCAATCACCCCTTCTGGATGAGCAAGGGAGCGATCAGCCAACTGTAGAATCACCATTATTGGGCGCTGCTCACACAACCCCAACTGTATGAAAACAAAGAGCGGAATCAAATTAATGCTCGCCCCAAGATCACACAAAGCTCGCCCAACTGCGTGCTTACCAATTGAGATCTAGATAGTGAAAGTACCTGGATCCTTCAATTTCTGAGGTAGCATGCTTTGAATTCTTGAGCTAAATTCTTCGGTGAGTGCCATAGTCTCGAACTCAGCCAACTTCCTCTTATTTGCCATTATGTCATTGATATATTTGCCATATTTGGGCACTTCCTGCAAGATGTCTACCATCAAAATATTAATTTGCACTTGCTTCAAAATATCAAGAAACTTCTTATAAGCAGCATTATCCTTCATTTTCTGTAATCTTTGAGGGAACGGAGGTGGCAGCCTTACAACTAGTGGTTGGGGTTGCTTTGCCACTGCCTATTCAACTGGCTTCTCTGACTCCTTTGCTTTTTCTAATTCTGCTTCAATGGTGGACCGTTTTTCATCAAAGGTCACTTGCTTTCTCTTTTTCGATGGGACTTCTTCTAATGTCTCTCGTTCCTCAATGAAACAACATTACTAGATTCCTTAGGATTAGCCTTAGTGTCACTTGGAAGAGCTCCAGTTGGTCAAGTATTTTGGGCACTGGCAAGTTGCCCCATTTGTCGCTCCGAATTTTAAATAGCTGCTGAGTGGGCTGCTACTTGGGCCTTTTGATCAGCCATCAATTTCCTTAGCATTTCAATATGACCATCACGTTTGTAGGTTGCTCAGCCTGTGGTGGTGTATATGCTATTGAGGAGCTTGTGCCCTGTACTGATTCTGTGCACCTTGGTTTCCACCCAAGAGATGTTCGGATGGTTCCTCTAGTTAGGATTGTAAGTGTTCCCATACTAATTTGTCTGGCCCCTATTTGCTTTACCCACAAAACATACAGACTAAGGATTAGCGGGGCATAAGTCTTTCGTGTGACTCTCTACACATACTTCACAAAATATCTGAACTTGCTGCACTGCTGAGCTTGTTGCTTGCTAATAACCAAGGTCATCTTATTGACTTGGTTGGCCAATGTGGCAACCTACGCTAATAATGCAGAAACAAAGTCTAACTCGAGGACCCCTGCAGATTTTGAACGCTGTTTCTGCCCATCTCTCCTTGCCAATCAAGATTTACTTTTGAGAATTTGTTCAATAATGCATATATTTTGTTGAAACATTTCTCCAACACTTGACCTCTCGCTGCAGTGTCTACCACAATCTTTGTCTCTGGATGTTTCCCTTCTATGAAGGTATGAGCTAATACTTCATTGTCTGGTTGTCATGAGGACAATCTCCGAGCAGCCCCTTGACCCTCTCCCAAGCTGAATATAAAGACTCTCTCGATTTCTATTTAAAGGCTGTTATCTTACTTATGATCTTTGTAGTTTTGCGTGAAGGGAAGAACCGTGCCAAAAAAATATCATTCCATGATGTAATAAAATTAGTTGGTTCTGCTTTCAACCACTGCTTTGCTTCGCCCAAAAGAGAAAATAGGAACTGTGTAAGCCTCACATAGTCAGGAATGACTCCGTTAGTGATATAAGTTCAAATATGTTATTGTGGATCCTCGTGCGGAAGACATATAAACTGCCCATTTGCATGTAGTAACTGGATCATGCTCTGTATTAGCTCAAAGTGCGTAGTGATTCTGGGCTTCACAATGCAGGAGGTGACATTAGCAATGCTGGGTATCGTCACCTCTTGAACAACCATATATTGCTTCTCTGCCATGTTCACAGGTAATTGAACAAGTGCCTGAAGATTATCTATGTCCCTTCTTGTCTCAACCTCCTGTGAAATGTTCTCTCGAGTTCGAGGTCAAAGCCTTGAAATCTATCTTGACTTCTAACACTTCAAATTCAATCGAAGTTCATGAGAAAAGAGTAACAAATAAGAAATGTTGGATTTGACGAGATAAACAACTAAAGGAAACGCTAGTAAAGTAGTCAATATTCAAGTCCCCGACAACGACGCCAAAAACTTATTTCTCCCAAACGCTAACACAATTATACGTGCTCTTACAAGTAATAAAATGTCAAGCTGAGTGTCGAACCCACAAAAACTTGTGTTTACTACCAACTAATTTCACCAAGATTGTTATTCAGTGATATAAAAGAAGAATCTATGTTAAATTTTATTAATTTTGGCCAAGATCATGTTTTAGAGCTCAAGTCCAAACATATGGACTTATTTTCAAGAAGCGCAAGAAGTTCAAAAAGCACAAGATTGATTCCAAGAAGCCAAGACCCTTTCCTTCTTAAAATAGGATTTATTTTATTCCTTTTAGAATAAGGATTTTCCTTTTAGTATGATTCTAGTTTCATTTCCTTGTAGAATATGGATTTTACTTTCCTTGTCTATAGTTGTTTCATTTCCTTATTAGGATAGGAATTGTAGTCATCAAAGAAGAGACTCTAGGCCCATATAAAGGGTTCTCTTGCCTTGTAGAATGTGATTCTCGTTTTTGAGCTTTGACCCTAATGTGCAATAGAGTGTTTTTCTCTATTTTGTCTTCTTTATCCTTGTTTTTGGTTCTAAGCAAGGCGGTAATAGTCTTTATTTTGTTTTCAATTGCTTGTGGTGTTTCCTTATCATGTTAATTGATTCCATGCGGTGAATTTAGGAACTTTTTAGTTCTTGATCATTCAAGAACACATGTATTGATCTAAATTCATTCGTTCAATATCCCAGAATCAGAACTTTCATTGAACCGGTACGGCCTCAACATTTACTTTTTTGAACGAATAAATAGTCTTTCATATGGTTAAGATCGTCATCTTTCACCTCATTTTTGAGTCATCAGATTCCGAGTCCTAAAACTTGAGATATGCTATTTCTTGAAATCAGCCCACAAACCATATTTTCGTTTTAAGATCTTGATCCTGGTCGATTGGTTCTTTGTTAACTCGGAGAATCACATCATTCAGTCGAGTCAATCCGAGTTTAAAGGTGTGATTATACTAAGCAATAGATGTAACAAGTAACTAATTAATCAAGTAGAAAATTGTTGTTGTGTATTTAGTAGAGATGAATATTCTAGGCTTGTGATCGATTCACCAATCCTACTGAATTAACTCTCCCTTTCATACAATTCTCTTATGGCTTCCAATTAATCAAATAATTTCTCTCTCATTATTCTCCCAAATTACTACTTGCCTATTCAAAATAGATGAACGCCTATATTCTTATGGAATCAATCTATTAAGAACACATTAGGATTACAATATTCAATTGAGCATGGTGACTAGGTATATTCCTATCTTAACCACAAATCCGCCGCCCCACTCAGAGTTAAGATCATGCCCTCTTCAATTCTTCTCTAATCTAGACATAGCTTTCCCAAGCATAGTATAGATAGTAAATAGAAGCCAATTGTTAGCCACACAATTAAGCAATTAATCACAGAATTGAAGAAACAACCATATAATAGAAAATTATAATCAAGTTTACGTCAACTTCCAACAACAATATTCATGGCCACATCACAACCCCCGAACTTATGGGTTTTAGCAACTCATGATAAAATCAAAACAATTTCACAAGTGTTGAATAGTTGAAAATACTAAGAAAGATGAGGAAAACTAAGAATCCTTGCTCCCGAGTGTTCCGTGTGTGTATTTTTCTTTCAATCTGGTGTTCCCCCCTCCAAAATAGGTTTACACTTACTTTTATACGAGTTGGGGTGTCTTGGGTCGAAATAACCTTGTCTCGGTCGAGGTAGGACACTTTCCCATTATCCAGCGCCCAGGGTAGTGTGGGGCGCTGGCTCTGGCACTGGGAATTTTAATGCTTCTTATTACTGCCTACATGTAGCGCCCCACGCTAGCCTAGGCGCTACACTGTAGAATTTTTCCATTCGTTCCCACATTGCCTCCGGATGAATCCTACACAAAAAAATACCACGAATCAGCACAAATTATTAAATTACACATTCAAAATCTACGAAAAATGCGTAAAATGCGAGGCAATATGCATATAAATATACATACTTTAAGTCGAATATCAAGGGATATTGCATGTTATGACAATTCAACTAAAGGCATGGAAAGAGCCTAAACAACCTAAAGTGGTCAGATACAACATATAGCCCATGTACCCACTCGTCGCCTTGCAGACACGGATTTAACATAACACTAATAGTACAATAGATCCAAATCCTAAGGGGTAGTTCCACCACACAAAGTTAGGCAAGATACGTACTTCAAATAGGCCAACTCAACCCTCGGGAAAAAGCTTTTCCCCAAAAATTCGGCTCCACACAGCATAAATATAACCAAAAGTGACTTAATATCATCAACTAATGTAAGGGAAAACAATTACAGTATATAAAGCTTTGATCTATACAAATTCTCAAAAAGTCAACAAAAGTCAACCCTGGACTCGCCTGGTCAAATTCGGGTCAAGGGTAGATTCTGACTATCCATAACCCCACGAGCCCATATTTCAAATCCGAGTCCAAATCGACTCTCAAAACTCAATTCTTCATTTTTCAAAAACTTGATAAAATTTTCCGAAATTTTCCTCCTTGATGCACATAAATTTGATGTTAAATCAAAGATATATTCATGAGATATAGTTAGAATTTGATTAGAATCACTTACCCAATGTTTGCAGATGAAAATCCCCTTTTTAAATCGCCTCCTACCAAGCCTAGGGTTCTAAACGGAGAGAAATGAGATGAAATCCTAATTTTTCTATCTTTTGATCAGTTGCAGAAGTCGTAATTGCGACATTGGGTTTGCAATTGCGAAGAATTTCTCGCAATTGCGGCAATGACAGACTCAAGGGGAACCTCACAAATGCGATTGTGGGTTTGCAAATGTGATAGTTTCATTGCAAATGGGAAATTTCCTACCCAGATCCATATTGTGCAATTGCAAACCAGGCAACCCCCTGCTATGTTCGCAATTGCGAGGCTGGTGCTCGCAATTGCGACATCAGAGCACTATCACACCATCAAGTTTAGTTTTCAGTCCTAACCATTCCACGACACATCTGAAAACCATCCGAGCCCTCAAGGCTCCAAACCAAGCATCGAATTCATAAAATATCATACAAACTCGCTCGCGCGATGAGAACAAAAAAATAACATCTAGAACTACGAATCAGAGACCAAAACATATGAATTTCAAAGAAAACTTCAAGAACTTCTAGAATTGAAACTAAGCGTCCGAATCCTATCAAATCAACTCCAAACAATACCAAATTTTGCAGACAAGTTCTAAATAGCATAATGGACCTTTTCCAAGTCCCAAAGTCCAATTGCGAACCCGATAGCCGAAGGTAATCTTCTAATCCTCAAATTGCCAATTTTCGACGAAACAACACAAATCAACCTACGAACATCCAAATCTGATTCCAAGCATACGCGCAAGTCCAAAATCACTATACGAAGCTATCAGAGCCATCAAAACACCGTTCCGAGGTCGTTTTCACAAAAGTCAAAGTTTGGTCAACACTTCTAACTTAAGCTTCTTAGCCAAGAACCAAAGGGTCTAAATCAACCCGAAATCTTCCCAGAATATAACCAATCAACCTCGCAAGTCATAAAACCTAAATTACACATGTGTGAAGCATCAAGGGTAAATGTGGCACAATTACATAAAACGACCGGTCGGGTCACTACATTCTCCCCCTCTTAAAATAAAAGTTCATACTCGAACGTGTGTAGAGACATACCTGAAGAGATGAAAATGTGAGGATAACGACTCCGCATGTCATGCTCGTTCTCCGAGGTCGCCTCCTTGACCGGATGGTTCCTCCATTGAACCTTTAATGAAGCAATATTCTTTGATCCTAACTTCTGGACCTATTTGTCCAAGATGGCTACCAACTCCTCAATATAAGTCAAAAACTTGTCTAATTAGACTGAGCTTAAATCTAAAACATGAGAAAGATCACCATAATACTTGCGGAACACGGAAACATGGAACACCGGGTGAACTGTAGATAAGCTAGGGTGGAAATGAAAGCTTGTAGACCACCTCACAAATACGAGTGTGGGTTCGCAAATACGAACCCTGTTCCCCTCGCAAATGCGACAATTTCATCGGAAATGCAAAATTTCCTACCCAGACCCATACTTCGCAATTGCGAACTAGGCATCGCAATTGCGACACCCGAGACCCCCTACTGCTATGCTTGCAATTGCGAGGCTGGTGCTCGCAATTGCGACATTAGAGCACCTGCACACGGACAAGTTCAGTTTTTAGTCCAAACTATTCCCTGACACGTTGGTAACTCATCTAAGCCCTCGGTGCTCCAAACCACGCATCCACACAAGTCTAACAACATCATAAGAACTCACTTGCGTGATCAAAATAGAAAAATATTGTCTAGAACAAGGAATCGTTCTCCAAAATGCATAAATTTCAAGTAAAGTTCAAGAACTTTTAGAATTGCAACTAAATGTCTGGATCCTATCAAATCAACTCCAAATAATACCAAATTTTGCAGAAAAAAGTTCTAAATAGCATAACAGACCTATTCTGAGTCCCAAAATCCAATTCCTAGCACAATAGCCAAAACTCAACCTACGGTGACACTTCTAAACCTTAAAATTGCCAATTTTCGGCGAAATAACACAAATCAACCTACGGACTTTCAAATTTGATCCTGGGCATACGTCTAAGACCAAAGTCACGATACAAAGCTATTTGAGCCATTAAAACACCGTTCTAGGGTTGTTTTTACAGAAGTCAAAATTTGGTCAACAATTCAAACGTAAGTTTCTAAGCCAAGAATCAGAGGGTCTAAATCAACCTGAAATCTTCCCAGAACAGAACCAACAAAACCCCACAAGTCATGAGCCTAAATCACACATGTGTGAAGCATCAAAAGAGGAAACGTGGCGCAATTACATAAAACGACAAGTCGGGTCGTTACGTTCTCCCCCTCTTAAAACAAAACTTCATCCTCAAACGTGTATAGATACATACCTGAAGTGATGAAAAGGTGAGGATAATAGCTCTGTATGTCTTGCTTGGTCTCCCAGGTCGCCTCCTCGATTGGATGACCCCTCCAGTGAACCATCTTTAAAGCAATATTCTTTGATCTCAATTTATGGACCTGTCTGTCCAAGATAGCCACAGACTCCTCAATATTTTTCAAATCCTTGTCCAATTGGACCGAGCTAAAGTCTAAAACATGAGACGGATCACCATAATACTTTCGGAGCATGGAAACATCGAACACTGGGTGAACTGCAGAGAAACTAGCTGGCAATACAAGCTTGTAGGGAACCTCACCAACTCTCTCAGGGATCTCAAGAGGACCGATATACCAAGGGCTCAACTTGTCCTTGTTCACGAACCTCATCACACCCTTCATGGGTGAAACCCGGAACAAAACCCACTCTCGAACCATATATGCTATATCACAAACCTTTCGATCAACATACTCTTCTGTCTAGACTAGGCTGTAGGAAGTTGGTCCTGAATCAATTTGATTTTCTCCAAGGCATCTCGAACCAAATCTGTGCCCAACAACGTAGCCTCTCCCGGCTCAAACCAACCAACTAGAGAATGGCAATGTCTCCCATCTAGGGCCTCATAAGGAGCCATATGAATACTGGATTGGTAACTGTTATTATAGGCAAACTGTGCAAGCAGCAAGAACTGATCCCAAGAACCCTTGAAATCCATACACAAGAATGAAGCATATCCCGTAATATCTGAATGGTGCGCTCGTATTGCTTGTCTGTCTGGGGGTGAAATGCTATACTCAACTCAACTCGTGTGCCTAACTCACACTGCACAGCTCTCAGAAATGCGACATGAACTGTGTGCCTCAATTAGAGATTATGAACACTAGCACACCTTGGAGACGAACAATCTCATGAATATAGATCTGAGCTAACAGCTCCAAAGAATAGGTGGTCAAGATCAGAATGGAATGAGCTGACTTGGTCAACCTATCTACAATAACACATACTGCATCAAATTTCTTCAAAGCGTGCAGGATCCCAACAATGAAATACATGGTAACATGCTCCCACTTCTACTCGGGAATCTCATGTCTCTGAAGAAAACCGCCCAATCTCTGATGCTCATACTTCACCTGCTGACAATTTTGGCGTCGAGACACATACTCCACTATATCTTTCGTAATTCTCCTCTACTAATAGTGCTGCCTCAAATCATGATACATCTTAGTGGAACTCGGATGAATGGAGTACCATAAACTGTGGGCCTCCTTAAGGATCAACTCACGTAACCTATCTACATTGGGCACACATAACCGGCCCTACATCCTTAACACACCGTCATCTCTAATAGAAACCTCCTTGACATCGCCGTGCTGTACTGTTTCCTTAAGGACAAGCAAATGGTGTTCATCATACCGATGCTCTCTGATGCGCTCATATAAGGAAGACCGAGAAACCACGCAAGCAAGAACCCGAATAGGATCCAAAACATCCAATCTCACAAATTGATTAGCCAAGGCCTAAACATCCATGGGTAGTGACCTCTCTACTATCGGTAAATATGCCAAACTACCCATACTCTCCACCTTTCGACTCAAGGCATCAACCACTACATTGTCCTTCCATGGAGTGATATAATAGTCTTTATGAAACTCTAACAATCTCCGCTGTCACAAATTAAGATCTTTCTGCTTGAACAGATGCTGGAGACGCTGGTGGTTGGTGTTGACCTCTCATGGAACATCGTACAAGTAGTGCCTCTAAATCTTTAATGCATGAACAATAGCTGCCAATTCTATGGCGTGCACCAGATAGTTCTTCTCATAGACCTTCAACTGCTGAGACGCGTAAGCAATCACCCTACATTTCTTGCATCAACTTCGTACCAAGCCTAATACGTGATGCATTACAATACATAGTGTAAGACCTCGAACCCGCAGGCTACACCAACACTGGTGCTGTAGTCAAAACAGCCTTCAAGGATGACTTCTCGATAGTCGGGATTCCTTTGATGATTGCTTGGCAAATTTGGATAGAGTATTGGCAAAGTGTGAAAAAACGAACTTAGTGTTAAATTGGGAGAAATGACATTTCATGGTCGAGGAAGGAATTGTCCTTGGCCACAAAATTTCAAAGAATGGCATAGTGGTCGACAGGGCAAAGATAGAGGTGATTTCTAAACTTCAACCTCAAACAATAGTGAAAGGCGTGCAAAGTTTCTTGGGTCACGCGGTGTTCCATCGGCGCTTCATAAATGATTTTTCTAAAGTGGTGAACCCATTGTGCAAGCTCTTAGAGAAAGATGCTAAGTTTCACTTCAATGATGATTGCATGAGAGCCTTTGAATTGCTAAAGTTCAAGTTGACAACCACGCCCATTATCACCGCTCCTAATTGGAGTATCCCTTTTGAGCTCATGTGCGATGCTAGTGATGTGGCGGTTGGAGCAGTTTTGAGGCAACACATCAATAAGGTTTTTTATCTGGTCTGCTATTCTAGCAAGACCATGAATGATGCCTAAGTCAATTACTCCTTGCCATTATGTTTGCAATTGAGAAGTTCCGCCCATACTTGATGGGTGCAAAGGTTATTGTTCATACGGATCATGCGGCACTTTTCTATCTTATGAGCAAGAAAGATTCAAAAGCTCGGTTAAGGAGATGGGTGCTATTGTTACCAGAGTTTGATACTGACATGCAAGATCAAAAAGGGAGTGAAAATCAAGTGGCGGACCACTTGTCTCATTTGGAGGAGGAGGGGATGCCGCATGATGGCCTTGAAATCAATGAATCCTTCCCTGATGAGCAACTCTTGGCTATTTCAATGAAGGAAGTGCCATGGTTCACAGATCTAGCAAACTTCCTTGTGTGTGGAATAATCCCAGATAATTTTTCTTCAAATCAAAGGAAGAAGCTCAAATGTGATTGTCAAGATTATTATTGGGACGATGCATACCTTTTTCGGATTTGCACGTACGGGGTAATTAGAAGATGTGTACCGTACGAAGAGCAAAATGTTATTCTTGAGGCATGCCATTCTTCGCCTTATGGTAGTCACCATGGCGGAGCAAGAACGTCGACCAAAGTGCTAAGTTGCGGTTTATATTGGCCCACTGTCTACAAAGATGCAAGTGATATGGTGAAAAGATGTGAAGAATGCCAACGGGCTGGTGGAATCTCGAATAAGAATGAAATTCCTCTAACTACCATTTTGGAAATTGATATCTTTGATGTGTGGGGTATTGAATTCATGGGTCCTTTTCTGAGTTCTTATAGAAACACCTACATCTTGGTCGTTGTTGACTATGTGTCTAAATGGGTTGAGGCTACTGCTCTACCCAACAATGAAGCGAGAAGTGTGCTGAAATTCTTGAAAAAGAATATTTTCACAAGATTTGGTACTCCGCGGGCTATTATAAGCGATGGGGGGGGGGGG
>MCJB01000225.1:133975-151006 GCA_002018475.1 Nicotiana obtusifolia
GGGGGGGGGGGGTCGTATTTTTGCGACAAGGCTTTTGACACTTTGCTTGGCTAGTATGGTGTCAGTCATAAAGTTATGACTTCCTATCATCCACAAGCTAGCGGTTAACTAGAAGTGGAAGTCTCCAACCGGGAGATAAAGAGTGTCTTGTTCAAAACAGTGAATACTAACCGGATGGATTGGTCAAAGAAGCTTGATGATGCACTATGGGCTTATTAGACTGCTTCTAAAACTCCTATCGGGATTTCTCCATACCTGTTGGTGTTTGGAAAAGCTTGTCATTTTCCGTTGGAACTTGAGCACAAAGCCATATGGGCTTTAAAGAAATGGAATCTTGATTGGGATGCAGCCGCTAACTTGCGGGTTGCACATTAGAATGAATTAGATGCGTTCCTGTACCATGCATATGCAAGTTCGTCCTTGTACAAAGAGAATGAAGTACCTTCATGATAAATACATCCGAAACAAGGAGTTCAAGGTGGGTGATCATGTTTTGTTGTTCAACCCACGTTTGAAGATGTTTCCCAGAAAGCTGAAATCTAAATGGAGTGGACCCTTTGAAATTATAGGCGTGACACCTTTTGATGCATTGGACTTGAAGAACAAAAAAGATGAGGTATTCTGAGTCAACAGTCACTAGGTGAAGCATTATTTGCGAAAAGTTGATGATGGCCATGCAGTGGCAGTTATTCATTTGAAATGATGGTAATCTGCATCGTGCCGCGATGTGCGCTTCTTGGGAGGCAACCCATGTTTCTTTTTCTTTTGTTTTCTTCTTTTGTAGATAGGTGTTATTTTTCTGCTAATTGGATTTGAAGTGTATTGCGGGATGAGTGTACTTTACAGGAGCTGTGCTCAGAAAATTGGCCAAGTATGGAAAGAAGTGCGGGCCGCATGTATATTTTGCAGATCGCACAATTGTGATTGCGGCGGCACAATTGCAGTGCGAACCGCGTAAATTGGAAAGGGAAAATGCAAACTCTTTGAAGTTTGGTTTGTCAAAGAAATGGCCAAAGTGCGGCCGCACACCAATATCTACGGCCCGCAACAAAAATCTGCGGTCGCACCACAAATTCTGTGGATCCCAGATCAACAAGGGCTTTTGAGCCCCAGGTAATAGAGTGCAGACCGCAGAAGGAATTATGCGGCCTCACTCATCCCTTTGTCCCTCAAGTCAGACCATCCAGTATAAATAGTAACCTTAGGGCTACTGTACGTTTTTTTCCCTCTTTGAGCAGTCAAAGATCTAAAACATGGAAAGTATCTGTTAAATCATCTGCCATATACAATCAACATCTGTGATCACTCATTTGCACTACTTCATATCTGGTATGCTTCAATTACTTGTAGAACTTTTCAATTTTTAGTTTAATTTACTATTTGTTAGTTAGTTTTAGGCCATTTGTCAGTAGCTTTCAATTTTACAACCATGTGGGGTTTAAACTGTAGTGGGTCAACTGATAATTGCTCTATGGGAAATGGGTGAACTGATTTTCATGCTTAATTGTTAACATCATGTCAGATTTGTTAAAACATTGTTAACCCTAGAAAGTCTGCTCGTAAATGTTTTGAAATTTGCGGCCGCACAAGAAATTGTACGGTCCGCAGAACTTGAGCTTAGGGCACATTGGTCAAGCATGATTCTACGGCCGCACTTGAAATTGTGCGGACTGCTGAAATTCCATCGCGGCCGCAGAAAAGTGAGTGCGGCAGCAAAACAGCCCAATCTCCATCTTCAGAGACTTGAAATTTTGGTGAATCAGATGTGCGGCCACGATAAAAAATGTGCGGACCATGCTCTAGTTCTGCGGTCGAACTAATAATTGTGTAGACCACAGATGCAGTGCGGCCGCAAGATCAAATTGTGCGGTCCGCAAAGCACAGACTGTGGCCGCACTTATAATTGTACGGACCGTACTTCCCTACCTTACAAGCATGTTTTACAATGTGATTTTCACTGTCTTTCTGGTGTGTTCTTATATGTTTACGCTTGAATTACAACTAACACCTGCTGTTGCTTGTTACAGAAAATGGTTAGATCTCGAGGCCGAGGACATACTTCAAAGGGGAGGGGTGAACTCTTCGGGGGCCAAGGCAAAAGTATTTTAGCCCTCGCCCTCCAAAAGACAATAACCAAAAAGGCTACAGCCGACCAAGGAAGAAACACATAGCTCTCCAAATCCAATTCTTTTGGCCCATCTATGGAAGCATCGGAGGGCGACTCAGTCCAAGAATAGTCGGCTATCCAATCAAAGCCACCGGGGAGGTATCAACTCCGGGACGAGCCTTCCTCCTCACATAGCACCTCTGAGGGTTCGGAGAGTACCAGTCAGACTTCAGAGCCCTCCTTTACACCTGTCCCTAAGGAACCTACAGTTGCTGATATTCCAGATGATGGCCGAGGGGGAGATACCACAGTTGCCGGCCTTGAAAGGTCGTAGAAGAAAGAGGTCTGGGAGGACCGGTTCGTCAGTCTAGTTGCTTTCACTAACTTCTGTGGGTGGTGGCCGGTGAGATCGCTCACTCTTGAGCGACAATTTTAACTAAAAGCCCTTGACAAGTATAATCCAGCAGTCTTGAGACAGTTCCGAGAGCGGAAGGGGTGGATGTAGTTCACCTAGAGTGTAGTGGACGCCAAGGAGTATCTGGTCTGGGAGTTTTACGCTAGTGTGGCGCACATAAAGAAAGGGACCAAAGTGACAAATTTATGAATCTGAAGGTGCGGTTTGACCAGTACACTCTAAACTCCTACTTGGGGTTTGAGGATGTTGAGCCTGCACAGTACTTGGAGAAGCTGGCGATGGGTGATGCAGCTCGCTCATAGATAACTGAGATTCTTGCAGCCCCGGAGCCACCACCACCATGGATCACAGCAGGGTTCCTATTCAGCGGAACACCTTAAACTTCGAGGCAGAGGGATGGTAGACCTGCGTATGCAACAGACTAGACCCGTGCCAGAATGAAGCAAACCTACCTATTTCGTGGGCAGTTCTAGTCGCCTCCATCGTGGCCAGGTACCTGATCAATGTGGGTGTCGTGATGTCGACCAACATATCTGTGGTCGCCAGGCAAGCTGATGCCTCCTACCCATATCTCAACACCATCACTGAGTACCTTACGGATGCACGAGTGCAGCCGAGAGATTTCAGTACAAAGGTTGGGGCTAAGAATCCCTTCTCATGGTCTTCTCTGATTGATGCACACAACCCGAAGAAAAAGGGTCAGCCGACTACCACCGTAGGCCAGTCTGATGAGCCATCGGTGGTAGCTATAGAGACAGCCGATATGCCATCCACTTCAGCAGAGCCTTCAGCCAGTACAACAGCCATGCCTCTAACTTTAGCCTTAGTGCCTTCCATCTCGGCTTTGAAGCCGGTGCCTATGCCCACTGCTCCACTTTCTACGCTGCGAGTCTTCTAAACTCTAGGTAGCCTCAACAACTAGATGAAGACAGCTACAACATGGGTCAGTTATAGAGGAGCTAGGAATGGAAGTGAAGAAGATGCAGAAGTCCCAGGCCTCAAAGAAGTCAGTGGACAAGCTTTGGCGATAGGTTACCAAGCTTGCAGCAGCCGGATACATTCCATTTGACATGCTGATAGACTCGCACCACCCAGGCCCAGATCCCACATCACCTACAGCACCAGCTGGCCAGTCTGAGGAGCCAAACATTGCTATTGACACTGCCGAGGCAGTACGTTAGATGTTCACCAACCCTGCCACTCCCAGACTTGAGGATGATGAGATCCAATTGGATGAGGGTAAGGTCGGTGCCATTGCCGGGGACACAGAGATGGCCACAGAGCCATAGGGAGTTTTCTTCACTCTTACTCTTCCTTCACTCTTATTTTGTTAAGCATTGGGGTCAATGCTTATTTTTATTCGGGGGGTGGGGGGGAGGGGTGGAGTTTCTTTGACATATTTTGACGATTCTGTATTTTGATGACTTTGAGCATTTGGCCTTTATTTAACGTAATACTATTTTCTTCTTCTTTCTCATTATGTATACATTCTCTCTTATCTCTCATTGTGTATATTCGTTACGCTTTCAATAGTTTTTTGCTTTATAGCTTCTTTATCTTAATGTTTGTTTTCTTTTCTAATTAGTAGTTTCTTTTTTGTTTAATAGCTTCTTTTTATGTTTTAGTGGATAATAAGCCTTTGGTTTTCTTAATGCTATGGTTCTTTCCAAAGGTAGTTTTTGTGTGAACCGGGTGACTCTTCCCAACAATGGATGGTCTGACAACCTTTTTGAGGGATTGAGTCCGTTTTTGAAGTCTAGGTAATAATAGTATTAGTAACGAATAAAAAGACCTAATTGAGTCATGCTCGAAGAGTCAAACATGCTTCACTTGGTACCAATACACATAACTACGTGCTAATGGTTAAAAACAAGGTTTTTGGAAAGAAATAGCTCTAGTTAGTGACCTTGTGACTCTTGTGTTGACTTAGGCAATCATCGAGTGGTTTTAATCGAATCATAGTGATTTTCAATCTTCAATATGGTCGTTGTGGGCCCTCGACTCTATCCTCCTTAACAATCCAACTGCGTGAAAGGTGAGATGTTTTTGTTGTAAGTCCAAGTACAGGTGTGAATGGTCTAGAACTTTCCCAGAATGTGTTTCTAGATGAAAATTTTAAGTTGTGCTTAGCTTGAGAAGTGATTGTAGGCTCTCCTTTACCCGCTTGAAGTTTTCCATTGCCCACCAATGTTGTTATCCCTAGTCAACCTAAGGGAGCGTCGAACCTTTCGTATTTGATAACCATGTTACAAGTCTTTACCCATTTAGTCGTGATCCTCTGTTGGCACCCGAGCTTTACATAGCACTCTTGTGAAACAATTGGCTAAAAAAGTAAGTTTGGGGAAGAGATGAGGAATTTGAAAGAGGTATCAAGGCACAAAAAAAATGAAATGAAGAGAAGGGAAGGCAAGAAAAGGAAGGAACAAAAAGAAAAATGCAAAAAGAAAGTGAATAAGTTGAAGAGTTGAAGGGATTCAAAGACACGCAATGATGCAAAGCATGGAGAAATGAGAGAGGGAGAAAATGAATGTCGTTATCAAGAAAGAGAGATGTTAAATCTCTCTAGATCCCCTAAGGAAAAGACAATTCCTCAAAGAATTGGCAAAGCATGAGCGAAGAACACAAAATGGAGTGCTTAAGGAAAGATGAACCCTTTCTATCATAGCATATCCAACCATAGTCCAAAGGCCTTCATTGCATTCCGAAAAGCCCTACGTGATTTCAAGCCGAGTGAGCTTTCATTAGTGGTGATCTATGTGAGGGAAAGCCTATTGTACTTAAACTCGTACTTGCGACATTCTTTTGAGAGAGATGAGTGAACCTTTCGCAAATATTTGGGACGAGTTCTAAATTCTTAAGCAAGATAGGCAAAAGGAAAGTATAGGAGGAGGAGCTTGGGATCCACAATGACCTACATAAAAGAGCGAGCTTCCTTGATGAGTTAAGTCAACTCTTGATGCTCAAGTGTCACATTAGAACTATTTGTGCATAACAGTTTAACTTGTTGCCTTGTTGATAATTCATAGGTAGTGTGGGTAATTGTTGGTCCCAATTGATGTATGAATCACTCACTTTTGATTAGCTGGAATGGCTTTTAACTTGTGGAAGTGGGAGCTAATTTATTTGCTTGAGGACAAGCAAAAACTTAAGTTTGGGGGAGTCGATAAGTGGGGATTTTGACTACTTGTTAGCGCCTTTTAGCTTTCTTTTAGTCCAAAAGCGTTTAATTGTGTTCCCAAAAACTAATGAAATGTGCTTTATTGCAGGAATATTGTAAGATAAAATCCCGAGATGAAATCCAACTCAAAAAGGAGTTATCTGAACTCAAGGACATAAAAGGCACAAAAGTGCAAAAGTGCGGACCGTAGAATATCATCTGCGGTCGCAGATTACGAAGGAAAAGTCAGCAGAGTTTGGTGTAAAGTGCAGTCCGCACATGAATTGCGCTGCCGCAAAAGCTAGGCCAGGAGTAAAGTTCAGAGGATGTGCATTCCAAGTCCATCAAAAGTGCGGACTGCACAAGAGTTGTGCGGCCGCAGAAGAAGTGCTATGTGGCCGAAGATGTTAGAGCGCGGACCGCAGAAGATCAAGTGCGGCCGCACATGTAAAAGTGCAAACGACAGAAAGTGTCATGCGGCCGCAGATCAAAATTATGCGTCCGCAGACCTCCAGTCCTGATAAGATTAAAGAAAAAGAGCACCACACATGGAATTGTGCGGCCGCAGAACCTCCCGAAGGGCATTTCCATCCAAAATTTCCAGCCTTGTATAAATAGACGAGTTTTACAATTTTAGGTCAACTTTTGACATCAGCTACTACAGTAGCCGTTTCCTTTTACTTCTTTTAGTAGTTTTTCACAGTTTGAGCTATTTTAGAATAGATTCTATCATTTTAATCTTGCAATATGAGTTTAATTATATTTCTTGTTCTATTTCTTCAATTTCAAGCATGAGTAGCTACATTTTTACTAGGGTTGTAACCCAACCTTAGTGTGTAAACCTTATGGGTGTTTTATTTAATGCTTGTTTATGGTTGGGTGTTTATTATTTAGCCTTGTTCTTGCTTTAATTTGTGAAATTAGTGGTTGCAAACATTAGTTCATTCCTATTTGACTCAGTCTCTACGTGAGAAAGAAAGACTTAGTCTAGGAAAACTTATGTAACAAAAAATTAGGTAAATCGAGAGATTGATAACCCTAATTAAAGGATTCAACCTAGAGATAGTAATAATCCGACTTGAGCTTTTATCAACCATTTTGTTCAATACCCATTTGGACTTGAGAAAGCCAAATTGGGCAAAATCTCTCTCCGACCAAGAGGTATTGAGTGGGTAATTTAAGATTTATAGATATAATACACCTCGATCAAGAAAACAAGCATTAAGGTTTATATCCCATTAGGTAAACACCTAGGTGATGGTCATACCCCTAGGCTTTTTACAAAACTAAAAAAAAAAAAAACAATCTCTTAGATTTATTTCTCAACTTTTCAATCTTAGATTTAAATTACACTTTAAAACAACCCTAATTTGTGAAAGTTTAAATTGAGATATCAAACTCATACACTACAATATATACCTCGAACTCCCATATATAGCTCCATGCGGAATTCGACCCCGACTCTTGTTGGGTACTATTATTACATCGACCGTTTCATAACCTTGCATTGAGGTGTGAAATTGGATGAGATTAACATACATAGGAGAACTCAAAGAATCATGAGATATATCTACATACGGAGAAAAGTAAGATGTCACATATGAATAAGTGGATCCTAGATCAAATAACACTGATGCATCCCTGTGACAAACTGGAACAATACCTGTGATGACTGTATCTGATGCAACTGCCTCTGCCCTATCCAAAAAAGCACAGAATCTGGCTAGCCTCCCTCTCTAGGGTGGCCTCTACCCACCTGACTCCCACCCCTAGCTGGCTGTGTGGGTGGAGCGGAAACTAGAGTAGCAACCATGGCCTATGAAGTCTGTGGACCTGGTGGAATCCGTGAAAACCTAAGTAATCTGTGGTGGTGAACCCCGCACTCAAAGCAAGCTCTCGGTGGGCGTGGCTGCTGAAGCTAACTCGAGCCTGGTCGGCAAGGTTGACCGCTGAAGGCACCCCGTGTAGGGGTGCATTAGGTAATGGTTCAGAAAACTTTGCAACCTCAGACCTTGGAATAGCTGGAGTATCACTAAAAGCTTGAAGTGCTGAATGAATTGGACGGCTCACATAGCCTCTACCATGACCGGCTGCAACTAGGGCGCGAGCACCAATGTATCCTCCCGAATCTTGAGGCCATTTGGCCTCCTTGTCCTCTATTTCACGGCCTTGCATACCCTCCAACCTTCACGCAATCTCTACCACCTACTGGTACAGAGTATTTGTCTCCAACTCTCGAACCATGCTGAATCTAATACCATAGTTGAGCTCCTCTATGAACTGAAGATTCGCTCTCTGACTATAGAGACCAAGAGAGGTGCATGTCTGGACATCTCACTGAATCTAGTGGCATACTCTAACAGTGTACTAGCACCCTAGCACAGCTACTCAAACTCCGTGCGCCATGCATCTCGAAGGGTCTAGGGAGCAAACTTTCTCAAGAACATCTCTGAAAACCCTATCCATGTGAGTGAAGCTGCATCGGCTAGGGTACCCTCCTTGTAAGCCTGTCACCATTGATATGCTGCTCCTGACGGCTGGAATGTAGTAAACGCAACTCCGCTCACCTTCACAATACCCATGGTGCGGAGAATATGGTGGCACTTCTTTAGAAAATCCTGCGTATCCTCCGTAGCTAGGCCATTGTGTGTAGGAGGATGATACTTCTCGAACCTCTCAAGTCTAAGCTACTCCTCCTCAGATGCCACTACCCTAACCTCGGGCTGAATCGGAACAACACCATGCGCTTGCATACCCTTTGGGACCTTATCAACATGGACCCGCTGCTCTGGAGTACAGGCCATAGGAGTCTGAGCTTCTCCCCCAGCCTGAGATGTTGCTGGTGCAAGTGGAATCAACCCTGCCTAAGCTAGTGACCGAACATGCTCAAAAAGTATGCTAGAGTCTCCTAAAGTGCTGGGGTGAAAACAGGCGCCTCGGGTGCCTGTCCTCCAACTAGAGCTACTAGTGGCTCCTCAGTCGCTGCTCGGGCAGGTGCTCTATCTGCACCACGTGCCCCTCCTCGACCTCTGCCCTGGCCCCAGCCTCTTGCGGCTCTAGCAGGGGGCGTGGGTGTCTGATCGTCCGATCCAACAGTGCGTGTCCTCTCCATCAGTGAGAGAATAGATAGTCAAAGATTCAGATTTTGAAGTCAACCAATTTGCACGATAGGGAATCAAAGAAGTGGAATTTTCCTAACAGTGGCGTAGCCTATGGAAAATAAGTGGAGACGATCTGCATGACTCTACTAATCCTGCTTATGACTCGTAACCCCTATGAACCTTGAGCTCTGATACCAACTTGTCACAACTCCAATTTAAAAACTTATGTGGGAGAAAATAGGGTTTTGATAGGATAGGTGCAAGATAATTGTTCGGGATCTAACTCTAGATAATTCACTTATAATGTTCAAGTGAGCCTCTCGAATTCACTCAATTATTAGTTGAAATGTTTAGTAGAAACTCCTCTCTCGATTAAGTCTCAACCTCACAAGATGAAACAATTTAAGCCCTGTGATGATATGCAAGAATTCGTAATGGAACTGTCTTTAGGAGAACCTCTTTCAATTATCTTCCTAACTAGGTTTAGTCAATGATTCAACTAGCCTCGTTCGCTTACTTAGAAGAATTTATGAACTCAACCAACAATATAATGCAAAGATATCACAAGTTATGCCTCTCTCGATTACATGAACAAGTGAATATAGATGCAACAATTAAATCATCCAAGAACGATTCAATACATAAAACTAGAGTTATAATCCACAAATAATCATCAATACACCAAATCCATTAAACCCTAAAGGAACTCACTCCATAGATATCGAGCAACTCATCACAAATATAGTTAAAGTAATGGAAAACATAAATTCAATCCAAAATAGGGTCTTGAGTGAGGAAGGAATGATGAAATCCTTGTGCTCGTGTTCTTCCAACTCCTCCTTAGCCTCCTTAGATCGAATATGTTTTAAAAGTCTAGAAAATAATGGTTTTTCCAATTATTTATACCAAGTAAGGTCGTGCTTAGATGAAATCACTTTCTTGCTGAAATAGGATGTTCACTCTGTAAAATTGCACGGTTGCACCGCATAGGGCGACGCGCCATGCGTGGCATTAGTGGGGAAATCTTGAGAGTTTGTTTTGATAGGCAGCAGGAAATTTGCACAGTCGCGGCGCCACGCGCTGCACTAATGCAACTTTCTCAAAGTACGACTCAAATCTTGCGTTTTGACGTCCAGACTTGGTCCTCGATCCCCGAACACGATCTAGGCTTAATCCCTTGGGCTTTTACTTAGAGTTCAAAGCTCTAAATAGCTCGAATTCATTCCATTGCATCTACATACCTCGGAATCACTCTTACAAGGCATAAAACACAAAATTGGTGCAAAACACTATCAATTAAAGCTGAAACATGAATAAAGTGCAGTGAATTAGAGTGCAATAAGCGATAAAAACACAAGATTATAAAGCCTACCATCAGGATGCCGTGATGGCACCTAGTCTCTAAGACTAGGTAAGCGGAACATTTAATTTTAACTTAACAGAAATGACCAAACTGAGATACTAAAGTAAAATAGATATATTAATATTAACGTCCAAAATACAACCTCAGCAACATAATTCCCAAAACCGAGGGAACTGAGTCATAAGCTCTACATAATATTCTAAAACCTCTACTACAACACTGTTTGATAAAGTAAATAACACTAATGAGGATATAACGGAAGGTGACTCTGAGGCCTGCGGACGTCAAGCAGGTATACCTTGAAGTCTCTGAAAAATAGCAAATCAGTCAATCACTAGCATCCAGCATGGGCAGACATGCCTGAATCTGCACAAAAGATGTGCAGAAGCGTAGTATGAGTACACTATGATGGTACCCAGTAAGTATCATGCCTAATCTCGGTAGAATAGTGATGAGGACAGGTCAAGACACCTACTAGGACAAGATAAATGGAACAAAAATTTAATAACAGAACGTAATAGAAAAAGGAAAAATGTATGATAACAAGGCAGTTTCATAACATGAACTAATGACAAAATTGTAAGCATAAAGAAAACAAGAAGGAAGCAAATAACGAGAACCACAAATAATCAAATACGGACAAAACTAGTAAGACGAGGAAGAATAAAAGCAACAAGAACTGTTCAACCAATAACTCTTTTCAATATGAAATGCACAACAAGAATCACAACCGAAGTACCGCCTCATATTCACAATTTACAATTTCAATCACAATATTTCCTTATAACACTGCGTGAGCCTTTACATTTAGTTTTGAAAATCATTTTTTCCCGAATAGCTACACACGTTTTAGCCCACCTTATCACACCGTGTTGCTTCAAGTAGTTCCCTTACTAGCAACACACGTATCAAGCCCACCTTATCACACATCATGCGTTTCAACCCCTAGCCTTATACCACTGCATGCGTATCAATAGCACAATATAATCACAACTGCACCACAAGTGCTCATATGCCACAACTTGCCAAAAGAATCAACAATACTACTATTTCCACAACAAATAGCCCATGACTCATCTACAATGTGTACAAGAATCTCAACATTACAAAATGATTATGAATTGCTCAACAAGAAAGATATCTCAACAATTAACAACTTCACCTCAATGTGATAATGACTTTTATAACTTCAACGCTAATAACTCAACAAGAAGATATCCACAAAATAACAACTTCAAGTAAAGGTAATTCAACAATTTAAGAGGTAACAAGACAATAAGAAAGGCAATAACTTCAACTAAAGCATATAAGAGCAAATAACAAGTAAGAGGTAGAACAAGTGATAACAATGTCAAATAAAACATGTAAGGGTAGATTAACACATGTAAGAGTAAATTAACAATGAGGGACATTACATGTTATGACAATTCAATTAAAGGCATGGAAGGAGTCGAAATAACCTAAACCGATCAAAATACCACATATAGCCCGTGTACCCACTCGTCACCTTGCATACACGGCTTTCACATAACACAAATAGTACAATCAACCCAAATACTAAGGGGTAGTTCCCTCACACAAAGTTAGGCAAGATACTTACCTCAACTAGGCCAACTCAACCCTCGGAAATAGCTTTTCCCCTAAATTTTGCCTCCACACTACCTAAATCGAACCAAAAGTGACTTAATATCATCAATTAATGCAAGGGAAAGCCATTACAATAGATAAAGCTTTGATCTTTACAAAATTCCCAAAAAGTCAGCAAAAATCAATCCTTGGCCCGCTAGGTCAAAATCCGGGTCCAACAGTAGATTGTGACTACCCATAACCCCACGAGTCCATATATGTATTTGTTTTCAAATCCGAGTACAAATCGACTCTCAAAACTAAATTCTTCATTTTTTCAAAAACTTGACAAATTTTCCAATTTTTCCTCTTTGATTCACATAAATTTGATGTTAAATCTAAGATATATTCATGAAATATAGTTTGAATTTGATTAGAATCACTTAACCAATGTTTCTAGATGAAAATCCTCTTTCCAAATTGCCTCTTACCGAGCCTAGGGTTCTAAAATGAGAGAAATGAGATGAAATTTCGACTTTTCTATCTTTTGTTAAGTTGCAGACATGGCAATTGCAACATTGGGTTCTTAATTGCGAACCCTCGCTATTGCAAAGAATTTGCTGCAGTTGCGGCACTGACAGACTCAAGCGGAGCCTCACAAATGCGACTATGAGTTCAGAAGTGCGAACCTTGTTCCCTCCGCAAATGCGACAGTTTCATCGCACATGCAAAATTTCCTACCCAGACACATAATTCGCAATTGCGAACCAGGCATCACACTTGCGACACTTGAGACCCCCATTCTATGTTCGCAATTTCGAGGCTGGTGCTGGCAACTGCGACATCAGAGCACTAGCACACCAGCAAGTGTAGCTTTCAGTCCAAACCATTTCGTGACACATTTGAAACTCATCCGATCCCTCAAGGCTCAAAACAAGCATCCACGCAAGTCTACAAACATCATAAGAACTCGCTCGTGCGATCGAAACTCAAAAATAACTTCTAGAACTACGATTCAGACATCAAAACACATGAATTTCAAAGTAAAATTTAAGAACTTCTGCAATTGCAACTAAGCTTCTGAATCCTATCATAACAGACCTATTCCAAGTCCCAAAATCCAATTCCAAACTTGACAGCCAAAAGTCAACTACGGTCAAACTTTTAAACCTCAAATTACCAATTTTCAGCGAGACAACACAGATCAACCTACGGACTTCCGAATTTGATTCGGGCATATGCCCAAGTCCAAAATCACGATACAAAGCTATCGGAGCCATTAAAATACTGTTCCAGAGTCGTTTTCACACACTTCTAACTTTAGCTTCTAATCCAAGAACCAGAGGGTCTAAATCAACCCGAAATCTCCAGGAACGAAACAATCAACCCCGCAAGTTATAAAACCTAAATTACATATCTGTGAAACATCAAAAGGGAAAATGTGGCGTAATTACACAAAATGGCCGGTCGAGTCGTTATAGGTGCACACAACATTTTTGTAGTATTTTTTAAGGAGATTTCTTTCCTTAATCCCTTCAAGGTTACCCCAATGATGATGCTTTCACTAGAGATATGGATAATATTCGAATAGAAATGTGGAATAAAGAAAGGCCACCCAATATTCGAAAAAGTATAATTTTCAACAGCAAGTATATCCTGTAAAGGGCTATAAAAATCTATAGCATCAAAAGTTCGAGGGAATTTGAGGTTACTAGGTCAACAAAAATAATTTGCAAAGTGGTTTGTCGTCGCTAGGAGAAAGGTCGCAGTTGGATGCTTCGTGCAAGGCAGTGAAGGAAAAATATGGTTGATTCACAAATACATCGGCGGACATACTTATAATATGGACATATTCAATGGTAGATATTTTAACCTGTATACTGATATGATTGCCTATTTGTTGATATTGTTTCCGAAATCAAGCTAGTGGTCTTATTGGCGATAGTCAAAAAATGCAAGAAATATGTGACAATTGGGGTCTGAATAATGATGCACTTGTGCCGGATGTTTGTGTAGATGATGATTGTGGTAGAGACTAATAAGAAAATGAGGTTCCAGTAGTGTATGATAGTGAGGAAGATGAAAAAAAGGTGTAAACCTCTCAGTGCGCTATATTTTATATTGTATGTTTGTGGTTTTTATGACAAAGTAAACTATAATTGTAATGGGTAAAATGCATACATATTAACTTGACAACTCACGCACCAAACTTAAATTATGGTGACACCAAACGTAAAATGCATACACGTTAATCTGAGAAATGCCTGTATTATCGGAACTGCCACCACAACTTAAATTGCCAGGTCTCTAATTTAGCGGACACTTATATCAATTGTGTCTGGTTTGTACGCACTGTCCATATTTTTGGCTATATATGCTATTTGGTACATCCATCTAGTTGTGAATCCTTCTGTTTTGCACTTTGTTTCGATGAATAAATACTTTGTTACATACCATTGTAAATAATTTTGGTGACCAATAAGACTCATCACCTAGTGGTTAGAAATACCCATTATAGGTTTTTACATATGCTTCAACACCATATTCTGCACTTAACTGGAAATCCAGCATGCTAGAAATACTTATGTGCGTGTGACCACGACATGTGGTAAGTTGTCTATTTGTTACATAAACTTTTTTGTATGTGCTCATAAATTGTGTGGAGGTTATTTCCATGCCCTTGAAGTGAACTGGTCCGAACTTAAAAAATATGACAATTACTGCAGTATTCAAAATATATATGCCATGATGCTCACCTTTTGTAATTCTCAAAATGTTTCATCGAATTTTGCATATGTTGTATTCCCCTTCTAGAAGATTCTTTCAAGAGCATCTGACCATTGGAATTTAGTTGCTTTCTGCGTCAATTTAATCAACGGAGATTCAAGAGTAGAGAACTCCTCCACAAACTTCCTGTAATATCCAGCTACGCCCAAGAAACTGCGAATCTCAGTTGGGGTAGTAGGTCTGAGCCAATTCTTCACAACTGTAATCTTCTGAGGATCAACCTCAATTCCTCCTCTAGAGATGACATGACCCAAAAACGTGACAGATTCAAGCCAAAATTCACATTTTGAAAACTTTGCACACAACTGGTGCTGACAAAGGGTCTGGAAAACTGCCTTAAGATGATTGGCATGGTCCTATCGACTGCGCGAATATTCAAGATATCATCAACAAACGCTATCACAAATTAGTCAAGAAAAGGATTGAAGACTCGACTCATAAGATCTATGAAAGCCGTCGAGGCATTTGTTAGCCCGAAAGACATTATCAATAATTCAAAGTGCCCATACCGGGTCCTGAAAGCTGTTTTCAGATTATCCTGCTCCCTGATCTTCAATTGGTGATACCCAGATCTTATATCGATCTTGGAGAAGCACTTAGCACCGTGCAATTGATCGAACAAGTCATATATCCATGGTAGCAGGATCCGTGGGAGCTCATTCGGAAAGACCTCTGAAAATTCACTCACAACAGGCATAGACTCAGGTGTAGGTGCCTTTTTTTTTTCAGTTAAATATATGTTTTATTAATAGAAGTAAAGTACAAAGGATGGAGGGGGACATAAACCTTACCTCCTAAAAGTGAATGCATGTACCTATAGTCATCCTAAAATTGTTGACTAAAAGTACCTGAGTAGCAAAAGGAAGTTAGACCTATGGTGATGTGACGACTGCCTATTTTGTAGTAGACAGTCGTATGTACAAAAACGATGTGCATATTTCGTAGGTTAGCTATACAAAAAAGTACGTGTGTTTCTACTGTGACTGCATGAGTATTTCTCTGACAAAAGGATATAATGTTAGGATTTAGAAAAAGAGTGACAAAAAAACGCGCACAATCTTCAGTTTTGCTTTGGCCTCTGAAGCAAGGAAATCCAAGTTGAAGATATTATTGTGCATCTTGTGGTTGCACAGTTATATTGTTGATTGTGCCATTTCAAGTATGCTGTTGTTGATACTGTGATTGTTGTGAGCTGAGTGTTGAAACTTCTACTGAGTGTTGGAGTTGTTGTTTCTGATGATGATCAAGTATGAGGAGGGTGCATGAAGTTGGTGTGTCCTGCTGTACTTGTTGATTGCTATATTATCTTCTGGGGTTGCCTTTTGATCTTTGTGTGGATGATGAGTCTGCTGTTGTTTGTTGCTTTGGAGGATGCTTGAGTTTGATGAGAGTGTGTTGTGATCTCCTATGATTGCTGATACCTCTGTTTTCTTGCTGATGTCCTTGACTTCTTTTGTTGTTCTTTAGTGGATGATGTTTCTGCTGATGATGCATTGGTTGCATTGCTGTGATGAGGGGTTGCTGTTGTGTTGGCCTGTGTCTGTGTAGGCTGCTGCTTCTATGTTGCTTTATGTTGGCTGAGTGTTGCTGTTGTTATTGTGCATCTGTGTATGTTGTGTGTACTGCTTTGAGATGATTGAATGAATTGCACTGTTGTATTGGCATTGTTGCTTTTGTTGATATGAGTTGTGTCCTTTGATGAGTGGGAAACATGCTGTAGACAGTAGTGGTTGGTAGTTGCTCTTGAAAATGGACCATTGTGATTGTTGTATTTGCAATAGAATGAGCACCAAGAGTGTTAATACCACACCTTGCAAGTGCAGCAATAGCCTGATCCAGCTCAAGATGGTTTCTATCCTTGTGACATTATAGGATTCAGATGTGACCTTGTTCCTTTGGTTCTGAGAAGAGTGATAAGTGTTGCTTTGATTGTTTTTGTTCTGCTGTTGGTAGTTGGCTGGTTTACTTGTTGAGGCTGTTGCTGTGTGATGGTTTCTTTTTCTAATTTGTCTTTTGCTTTCTTTTAATTTCTGTTGAGGCCAGATATCTGCTTTGTGATGTTGGTGAGTGCTGTAGAGAGTAGTTGAGTTCCATTCTGATGTACCAATATGCTCCAATCCTTCTTTTCTGCAGAGAGCAGTGAGTCTGAGATTTTTTGTGAAACTGCAGAGAGCAGTGAGTCTTCATTGATTGCAGCTTCTTTGTGAAAGTTTTCTCTACTGTTGTTGTGAAAGCGAATGTTGTGCATACTGTTGTTGTGCTGTTGATGTGCCAAGATAACAACTTGCATTTGTTGTGCTCTTGTTTTGTTGAAGTGGTTTTGCTGCATTGGCATATCTCTATTTTTGTTCCTTGCAGCCAGCAAGAAGTCAATTGGTAAGTCTTCTTTCCTACATTCAGCCATAGATAGCAGCTTGTTAGTGTGAAGCCAAAGTTGTGCATGTTGTTGTTGTGTTGTTGTTGTTGTGTTCTTGTTTTGCTGCAGTGATTGTGCTGCATTGGCATATCCCTGTTTTTGTTCCTTGCAGCCAGCAA
>MCJB01000225.1:153856-179039 GCA_002018475.1 Nicotiana obtusifolia
AAGATTTTATTGATGAAGTTGCTAAGGCTTATGGGTCTCATGTCAGAAAATGTTGCCACCTCTTTCTTCTTGGGAAGTAGTACCAAATTTGTGTATGTTACGCATTTTGGTAGTTGTCGACCTGCAAAGAATGCTTTGACCATGTTGTGAATACCTGCACCAATGATTTCCTAGCAGGTGTGGTAGAAAGAGCCTATGAATCCATCTGGTTCCCGAGCAGTTGACTTCTTCTAGTATAGGTGGCTTGATCAAATCTGTGTTTTGTTCCCTATCTATGAGGGGCTGGATGTTGTCCAGGATTCTGAAATCCGATGGGATTGTGTTTTCTGTGAATTGGTCTTTGTAGAAATTGATGGCTTCTTCTGCTACCTGTTCTTCTTCTTCAATCCAGTTGCAAGCATTGTTTTGTATTATTCTTAGTTGGAGTCTTCTTCTTCTGCCATTCACTTGAGCATGAAAAAATTTGGTGTTTCTGTCTCCATCCTTGAACCATGCCATTCCTAACTTTTACTTGGAGAATTGCTCTTCTATATCCAAGTGTCTGATCATCCAAGCTTGAACTCTTTGCAATCTTTCCCTATTCTGTTTAGTTGGCCTATCTTCAAATTGCTTTTCATGTACCAGAATCACTTCTTCCATGCTTGCTATGTTTTGAAATATGTCCCCATATGTTGCTTTGCTCCAGAGTGACAATGCTTTTTTCAACTTTTTAAGTTTGTAGTTGAAGATTATGAAGGGGTTCCCATTCAAATCTGCTAGCCAGTTCTCTCTTACAACTGTTTTGAAAGTGTCATGTTATGTCTAGAAGTTGAGGAACTTCAAAGGCTTCTTGATTGACCTTGCTTCCGTGTCACATTTTAACAGAAAAGGGCTATGATCTGAGCCAATTTTAGGTAAGTGAGTGACCTCTAGCCTTGGGAATGTTTGTTCGAATTCTGCATTGGCTAAGCATCTATCTAATGTCTTAAAAATGTAGTCCTCATCTGCTATGCCGTTCCACCATGTGTATATGCTACCTTTGAACCCCAAGTCAGTTAAGCTGCAGGTGTTGATGCAGTGTCTGAAATCATCTACCTCATTGAATGGCACTGGTAGTCCTCCAAATTTTTCTTCTTGATCACAGATCACATTAAAGTCTCCTCCTACCAGCTATGGAGTTGTCATGCCTTGAGCCTGATCATATAGTGAATCCCACAATTCTATCCTCTCTGTTGCATTACACTTAGCATAAACCAGTGTGAGTATGAGTTTCATCTGTGTTTCTGTGTGAAGAAGCTTCAAAGTGAGTTGCTGTACCATGTCGGATAGGATTTTAATCTCATATACATTATCAATGAAAGCCCAGATTTTGTTAGATACATAAGCCACTGCTTGAGTGAAGCCAATTCTTCTACTATACCTTTCCATCCTTCTTGCTTGTTGCATTGGTTCCACAATGCCAATGAATTCAAAATGATGTTTATGGTGTAATGTGATTAGTCTTTCAAATGCTTGCATTGTGTTGACTGATCTAATGTTCCAAATGATTACATTCATCATTGATTGTTGGGGAGTGATAAAGCTCTTCTTGTTTGAACCCCTGCTGCATAGGTGTTGCTATTGTCTTTGCTTTGCTCATTCTTACCTTTGATTGCTGATTTCACTTTGGCTATTTGAGTTGGTGAGAGGTCTCCTTGTTTGGCCATGGTGAGGAAGTTCTGAACAGTGGTTTCATCATCTAAGTCTTTGCCAGGATGCTCCTTGTGTTTTTCCTCATTTCTTGTTACTGCTGCAATGTTAGAGTTTTTTGGTCTAATGATTGCTCGCAGCTGTGTTACTATTGCTCCTTTCATTGGTGCTGATCCAGGGTCCAAGTTACCCTTTTGTGTTGTCTCTTCTTTTGGTTGAGGTTCAAGAATGGCTTGGTCTTGTAATATGTTTGTTAGTAGCTTTTCTTGGTGGTTTTCTTGTGTGTTGTTGTTTATCCTCAATGTGGTATTGTTGTTGTCAGCATCCTTTTCACTTTGAGCATCCTCCTCAGGTGCTCCCATTGTTCCCTCTTCTTCACTTTGCATTTCTTCTGGTATTTCCCCTTCTTCTGAGTCTTCTTCCATTTGATCTGCCCATAGTATCCCAGAATTTCTTTTTGAACTTTCTTGCTTATTTTCTGATTTTGTTTCTGCTGGCTTCTTGTCTGTTGTTTTGGCTATTGTTTTCTCAAATAGAGTGACCTGTGATAGGGTCTCTTGTTGAGGGGTGATACTGGTGATCTTGTTGGTATTGAAATATTTCTGCACCCACTGGGAAGTAGATTCCTTTGTGATTGCTTTCCTTGTTTCTGTATGGTATTGCATTCCTTCAGCTACTGCTTCTTCTTTGTTGTCTGCTGTTGTTTGCTTATTGGCTTTGTTTTTCAAGATTGTGGTTGCTGATAAGTGAAGTGTATCTGCTGTAGAGCATGAGGGCTCTTCTACTAAGTGTGATGCTGGGATTGAGGTGTGAATGTTCTTCTGAGCAGCTGCTTCCTTCATCCCTATCTGCTGGCTGTTTGTATTATCATTGCTTATCTCCAAGTTTAGCATTGATTTTTCTTGCAGAAGCGGGCTCGCAGGCGCGCAAATTTGTCGGATGGTGCGATGATCGCTGGGCAGAGGGCCTTGTTAAGTACGTGGGTTTGGCTCATTTTCATTTCGTTTCTTCCATGGGAGCCGACCTTAGAGCGATTTTGGAGCGCCGTTTTCATCGTCACTCATGAGGTAAGTAATTTCTACAAGTTGTGAGTTAAATATACGAATTTAGGCTTGTAAATACATGAAAAATTTGTGGGAATTTTTGGATTTTAAGAGAAAAACCTAGAAGTTGGTATTTTGGATTTTGACCACGATTTTGGAAGTGAAGTTAGGAATAAAATATGTATTTGAGTTCCTAATGTTATGGGTAATTATTTTCTTCAAGACTTTCTGGAATCCGAGCACGTAGGTCCGAGGGTTGACTTTATTGACTTTTCGAGCGGTGTTAGGAATTATTATAAATTAATTGATTGTGATGTTGGAGTATATTTTTATTGGTTTTCATGATTGATTGACTAGTTCTGATCGATGTGCATTTGGTTTGAGGTGTTAGAGCGGCGTTGGAGCCGGTTCTGGAACTTTGGAGCAAGGTAAGTCTCCTGTCCAACCCTGTGAGGGGGAATTTACCCCGTAGGTGATATTCTTGTTGTATGCTATATTGTTGTGGGAGCTGCGCACGTATGAGGTGACGAGTGTCCGTGGGTATGCTAGAGTTCCTGATTATGTTCGGGTAGACTTAGTTTCACGCCAAGCTTTTGTCACACCCCGACCTCGAGGAGCGCGACGACGCTTAACCGAGATACCCCGGTTAAGAAAGCTTGCTAGATGCCTTCTACCCAGCCTTGCCCATTAACAACATAAGAATCAGTACAAGTGATATCCATGAGAAGAGTCAAGTGTTCCACATTCTTTTTCCGTTACTAAAGGATATTCATTTATGATTTCCAAAATATTACAAGTTTATAGATATGATGAAAAACCTGTTTTCCCAAATACCAACACTTACTAGTTTAATTCCCAACATCAAACACCACCCACCACCTGTCTACGGAGCCTCTAAGTACGACAGGAGAGTAGTATGGAAGTGCCGGCGATAAGGCCCTGGCTATACCTCAAAACATAAAGTACAACGTCAAATGACATATAGCCCGGAACATAGTAGGGCTCACCAAAATCTGCTGAATAGAGGGCAACTGCTAACAAGGATCAAAACCGCCCGCTGACGAACCACCTGGATCCATTAAATATGCAGCGCCCCGGGCAAAAGGGACGTTAGTACATATGGAATAGTACTAGTATGTAAAACTACATGCCCTCTTTCAAAATAGAATGCCAATATAAGAAAGGGAAAACCATAAAAACAGCAAGTCGCAATCAACAATATTGAAATGGCCAGTTAAAAAATAAAAATTTTAAAAATGCGGAAATAATATATATATTTTTGGTTGGGAGATCATTAGTACCGATATAGATATGTCGCCGTGTATTTTGCACGGAGTCTGATCACGACCCGATCGGCTAGGCCGTCTTCCCCGAAGACTTCAACCACAATCACAATTACTATCACGAACTTCAATCATTATCTTAGTCACAATCTCAAGCACAATTTTAATTACAATTTCCAGCACAATCACCACCATGTGTGCGACATGGCATCCGATCATGACCCGACCGGCTAGGCCGTCTCACCACAGTGCCGTGTGGATTGGAATCACCCTTTTCTAGTAATCACCTTATCCCAAAAAAGGGGAATATTCTCATCACAACAATCTCATCCCAAATAAGGGGAATAATCACAATGCACCCTACACCGGCACGTGTAGTACAAATATATTTTATATTCACATCTTTATCTTTCACACTATATATATATATATATATATATATATATATATATATATATATATCTTCATTAGTATTTTCAACCATTCACAACATCTTTATTTCCTTGGCTCTCTTGGCCATACTTATGATTCTTCATCCATGGTACGTTGGCCGTATTTCATACTCCACATTTTCATTCGTTACTTTCATGGATCATCATCATAAATATCAACAAATAGAATATTCCAGAAATCACAACTTTAGGTTTATTAGTAACGAAGACTTTAAACACAATGAATTTCTTTCCAAGAAATGGACTAAAATAATTGGCAATCGAAGCACAAGTTAAAATCATAAACGAGTAACACATCATTTATTCTTGAAATACTTTTCCCCAAAAGGGTAATGCACAATTTCAACTCATGAAGATATAATAGCTCAAAACACATTGGAAATACTTACGAAGCATAGCATAGTTAAAATAGCCACATTTGGGCATGACTTGGGTATATAAGCTTTTAGGCAAATCTATTTTCGAAGTCAGTTTGGAACAGTTGAATCAAGGCCTATTTCATAACCCTTCTCATAACATTTCATTTCCTCGACACCATTGACCACAAGTATAACTTTCATTCTTGGCACGTTGGCCTCACTTTATATCTCCAACCCACTTCTTTCACTTTCAAGCATCCTTATACATTATCAATAACAAGGCATTTCTACTCAAGACTTTAAATACACATTTGAGCAACTAACCAAATTAAGAGTCTTAGGCACATGCGATTTCTTACACAATTTGACATGCTAGTTTTCATTAGAATCACACTTTCAAATAAGAACATATTAATACACAGGGCTTATTCGGAACATATGTATTGAACATATGTATTAAATATATATCTTTCAACACAAGGCTTATTCGGAATAATCAATTCATAACGAATACCTTGGGACTTACAAGGATATTGTGAGGTTCAATTCCAAGAGATGAGTTTAGCCAACATACCTTGTTTGAGATTTCCCTAAGTTACTACAACGTCCCAACACTTCTAGAAATAACAGTCTATAGGAAAGAGCGAACATCGGATAATAATTACAAGGATTCTGATGGTGTAACTCTCTTAGGAATTTTGTCAAATACCTAGTATGCAAAATGGACTACAAAACTCTACAATGATAATCCCTTACTCCCTCAACCAATTTCAACAAGAAACTACCCAAACTAGTTCATTAACCCCACATACTACAACCTATTGACACATGCATGGCCTAATTCCAATCCCACGATATACTTAGACCCTAAAATAACTTGTATGGGTGGTATAGGACAGGAACTTACCCGGATAGATGGTGGCTTAGTGATTGTCTTACTTGATTCTTGAAGGTTGGTGCAAGATTGGATGATTAGAATGTTAGGTTTCCTCCTTCTCTCTAAAAAATACTCTTACCTCTCCCTAAAAAATCATCAGACATTTGCTTCAAAATGAGCCCCTAAGGCTATTTATTAAAATGGAGTCAGGTTATAAAAATAGGAAATTGGACCCTCTGAACTCAGGTCTGCGGTTGCAGAATTGACCGCAGAACAGATATGCGATACGTAAAATGAACCGCGAAAGTGATGTCCAAAAACTGGAATGGTCTGGACAGGTCTGTGACCGGTCTGTGGTCCACAGACCACTTATGTGGCCGTAGAATGGACCGTAGAATCACTCTCCAAAATTCTTCATGTCAAATATGCGACGGATGTGCGGACCGCAAAACAGCTATGTGATCGCATTATGGACCGCAAAATAACCTTCAAAATTCAACAAATTCTCTGCTCAACTCCGTGATGATTATGCAGCCCGCAAAATGGTTCTATGGTCGCAAAAGTGATCGCAGAATCACCTTCTTCAGCCAAATATTTCCATCAACTACTCAGTGCATTCTTCAACCCAAAAAATCCTCAAACTCATAAGCTACCTCGGCACCACGAAACCTTAAATTCCTTGGCAAAATTTTTGGGGCCTTACAGCTTTAATTGTATTATTTGAGTTATCCATGCCTGTGTAATTCCCTTATTTCGCATTACGACCTGAGATTAGGCTTGCGTAGAGTGATAGACTCGCTATTATAAAGATTTGATGAGCTACTTGATTAGCCGCGGAATAATTAAGTTTTCCCTTACAAAATTCTTGTGTGTTGTGCGTTTTCGTAGAAAAGCTTCTTTACATTTCATAACTCACACGTATCTTTGTGAGTGGGGTCAAGGACCCGATAAAGCTTTATATTCTCATGCGAGCGAGCCGTTCACCTCAGCAGTAAAATAGATGCATCTATGGTTCATGCCGTTCGAACCTTGGCAATGCACACATTATTATGGGATCGGGTTGTATGACTCGAAATTTCTATAAATACTCTTATGCGATCGGGCCGTTCACCTCTACAGTGTCGTGCGTAATGTTTGGCAAGAAGCCATCGTATCCGTGAGTCTTCCTGATTTGAGAGTGATGATCTATCCGATGGGGACCATTTATATCCACTCCGGTTGAGGAGGTGACCTATAATTGAGTGCTTGCGTTTACTGTTCGGAGGAGGATCGTACCACGTGCTAAAATTTGTTTACACTATTTTTTTTACCATGCTTCATACTTGTTTACTTTCTGTTGTACTTGATTTATTGGACCACTAGTAAGTGTTGATGTCGACCCCTCGTCACTACTTCTCCGGGTTAGCCTAGATACTTACTGGGTACGCTTTGATTTACGTACTCATGCTACACTTGCTGCACTTTTTGTGTAGGTATATATATATATATATATATATTCCTAGTGGTCTTTTAGGCGTAGAGACACGGCTATTGCGAGGACTATATAGTGAGCTGCATTCCATGTTACGATCCGCAACATACAAAGTTTCCCTTAGAGTTATTTACATTCTCCTGTTTAACTTGTATTCCAAACAGATGTTTTATTTTATTATATTTCTCGACAGATGCTCATGCACTTGTGACACCAGGTTTTGGGGGTTCCTGTTGGATGTTCATCATTGTGGTTTATGTAATTATTATCATTTTACCCTGTAATCTATACTTTGTATCTATAATTATTATCACGGGCTCCTATGAGTACTCGATTGTGATTTTATTTATTTAATGGGATTTATGATTTCAGAATTTTTAAAATGAGTAATTAAGTCGATAATTCACCGTTGGCTTGCCTGACGGCGACGTTGGGCGCCATAACGACCTTTAAGGAATTTTGGGTCGTGACAGATTTTGGAGGGGTTCTTCAAGTGTTTGATTGGGGTAAGTGTTCTATATCCAAAATTGATTTCATTTCATGATTCTATAATTATTTTCATCATTAAATTAGTGAATTGAATGAAAGAAAATGGGAAAGTTTGTAAAATCTTCCAAAATGTAAAATTAGGATTTGAAAAGGCAGTTCTATATCGTAATTTGATAATTTTGGTATGGTTGGACTCGTATCGGAATGGGTGTTCGAGTTTTGTGAATTTTATCGGGTTCCGAGGTGCGGGCCCGGGGTTGACTTTTTTGTTTTAATTAAAACCGAAGCTTTATTATCCAGAATTATCTCCTTTGAGTTTTATTTATGTTACGAAGTTATTTTGGCTAGATTTGAGCCGTCCGGAGGTTTTTTCACTCGAGAAGGTCATTTTAGAGTATCGGTCTAGCTTCTTTGAGGTTAGTATCTTGCCTAACTTTGTGTGGGAAAACTACCCCTTAAGATTTGAGTCGTTTGTGCTATTTGTGTCATGTGAAAGCTGTGTATGCGAGGTGACGAGTACGTACTCGGGCTTATATATGGAAATCTACCGATTTAGATCCTTAGGCATCTTTTATGTACTTAATTGGAATTGTTCGCACATTTTATAACTTTTATTCGTCATGTCTACTGTTACATGGTTTATATGAAATTGTCGTTACATGTTACATTCTTTACTTGTCGAGCTTGCTCTTATATGCTTTATTGCGAGTTGTTACCACTTTTTTCATTACGTGATTTCTTTTATCGTTGAGTTGCTCTTTGTTGAGATTATTGTAACATGATATCCCTTGTTGCCAATTTATTCTCATGCCTTTAGACAAAGTACTGGCTTGTGTCATCTCTTTCATTGTTAGCTTAATTCGTACATTAAAATTTGGAGTTGCCATTTCATAGAGACACTTTACTGTTGAGTTTATCCTTAAACAAATAATTGGAATCGAAGTTATCATACGCCATTAATCTATTTTAATTGAAGTTGTGTCTAAAGGAGGTGTTGTTCCTTGTTGAGTTACTTTTCCTTTCATTATGTTGTTATTCAGATTCTATATACGTTGTGCTGAACCGTGGGCTATTTTTTGTGGAAATATTCATATTACTGGATCTTTGGAAAGGTTGTGGCCTATGGGCACTTGTGATGCGAGTGATGTGTTGTGTTGTTGTGATGATAGCACATGTGAATTGTTGTATGGGTTGGTTGCTGTTAAGCAAAGTATAAGGGTGGCATTTCACCGTTGAGGTTATATGGGGCATAAGGGTGGCAACTCACCGTTGTTGAATGGTTGGAGTGATACTGGTGGCTTTTGTGTTATTGTCCGGGCGGAGTGATAAGGGTGACTATTTCACGGAGTGATACAGGTGGCTATCAGAGAGATAAGGGTGGCTAATGATATTGTCAGGGTGGAATGATACCAGTGGCTATCGGAGAGATAAGGGTGGCTAATGATATTGTCAAGGCGGAGTGATATGGGTGGCTATCGGAGAGATAAGGGTGGCAAATGTCAGGGATGATGTGTGATGGTTGGAGACCTTGTCTTAGTGATTTTTATGTGATGTTGTGATTTTCCTTTGTTTGTCATACTCCTTGAGTGACTTATTTTGTTGTTTCGATGAGCTATTCGATGTCCTAATACATGTTGACTTGGGCTGCAGTAGTACACTCGCAAAAGCATACACTCTAGTATACCACTTATACTAGCTCAAAAGTACGAAACGTGATATGTATCGATCATGCCCATGTGTTCTTGTATTATCTATTTCCATGTTGATACCTGTGATCATGCCAGGCGGATTGTAGTTGAGAGCCTGTGACCATGCTGGGCAGATTGTGATTGTGAGCCTGTGACTTTGTCGGGCGGATTATGATTGTGAGCCTGTGACTATGCCGGGCGGATTGTTATTGTGAGCCTGTGACTAAGCTGGGCGGATTGTGATTTTTGGAACGTGAGTCATCCGTGTGGTTGTGATTCGAGATGTGGGCACGAGGTGCCGTGAATATATGATGGTGGGTTGAGACCCATGACTTTTGACCATGAGATGGGGTACCACGGAGTGATATTGTTGTGAAACTTGTAAAACACAGCTTGCTTAGTTGGTTGTCTTTGGTGTTCCTTTTCTGGTTTGAACGATACTTTACGGTGCTCTTATTGCTTTACTGTTTATATCACTTGCTGATTCTTGTTGCCATTTACCAATTTCTGCATTCCATTATTAGCTTTATACCTCTATATTGCACAAGTTATTTTGTCTAGTAAGTGTCTGGACTTGTACCTCGTCAGTACTCCACTGAGGTTAGTCTTGATACTTACTAGGTACCGACCGTGGTGTAGTTATACTACACTTCTACATATTTTTGTGCAGAGCCAGGTATTGGAGATATCGGACCCGGCAGAGTTAGCTTATTGGTCGCGAGGATTCAAGGTAGAGCTGCTTGGTCGTCGCAGTCCCTTGGAGCTTTTTCCTTTCTTTGTACTACTAGCTTGTATTTTAACAATATTGTATTTCGATCCTTGAGATCATTTCGTGTATTTAACTAGAGTTCATGACTCTGTATCACCAGTCTTGGGAAGTCATTATGATTATTTCCGCGTAGGCTTATTTCGCTTTTGTCTCGGCACTTATATTAACTAGTGTTTCAAATTATCATTATAGAAAAGATTGGCTTAATTGTTATAGAAATCATCTTACCTAGTCTTACAGTCTAGGTGCCATCACGATATTTTACGGAGGGTGATTGGGGTCATGACAAGTTGGTATCTGAGCTCTAGGTTCATAGGTTTTACAAGTCACAAACAAGTTTAGTAGAGTCTTGCGGATCGGTATGGAGACGTCTATACTTATATTTGAGTGGCTACAAAACTATTGGGAAAATTCCTCTTCTTTTATTCCTGTCGTGCAAATTTGTTGATTACTTTAAGCCTTTGTATCCCTATTATCTCATAGATGGTGAGGACACGTGCTACTGGATTAGCTAAGTAGACACCCGTGCCCCCAGCTAGAGCTGCAAAAGGCTAGGGCTAAGGTAGAGGCCGAGGAGGGGCACGCACCGCAGCTGGAGCACCCATCAGGGCAGCAGTTGAGGAGCCGCCAGTAGCTCCGGTTGGGGGACAAGCACCGGAGGCGCCTGTTGTTACCCCCGGACTTCAGGAGACTTTAGTGTAGTTCTTGAGCATGTTTGGTACATTGGCTCATGTGGGACTGATCTTCGTTGCACTAGCTACTTTGCATATTGGGGGTGGAGCTTAGACTCCCACCTTCGTTGGTCAGGTTCCGGGTGTGGTGCCGGTAAAGACTGTTATTCTGGTTCAGCCTAATGTCAGGCTAGGGGCATAAGAGGAGGAGCAGAAAAGGCTTGAGATGTTCAAGAGGTATAGTCCACCTGCTTTCAATGGCACAACTACCGAGGATGGACATTGATTTCTAGAGAAGTATCACCGTACTCTCTACACCATAGGTATTGTGGCGGTGAGCGGAGTTGCTTTTACTATATTTCAACTGTCGGGAGTAGCGTATCAGTGGTGGCAGGTTTCTGAGGAGGGTAGACCAGCAGATGCAGCACCACCCACTTGGGCTTAGTTTTCAGAGATGTTCTTGAGGTACTTTGTTCCCTAAACCCTCCGGGATGCGTGGCGTGCAGAGTTTGAGTAGCTACCTCAGGGCACCATGACAGTGTCAGTGTATGCCATTAAGTTCAGTGAGTTGGCCCGTCATGCACCTACTTTGGTTCCTATAGTCAGAGATCGGGTTCATAGATTCACTCGAGGGTCTCAGTTATGATCTTGGATTCTGCATGCTCGGCAGTTGAAGACTATTACTCCATTTCAGCAGGTGGTAGAGATTGCCAAGATGTTTGAGCGTGTTCGGGGTGGGGAAATGGAGGCTAAGGAGACCAAGAGGTAACAGAATTTTGGAGGGTTCATTGGATTTTACTCATCAACAATGACCCATCATGGCAGAGGCTCGGGCAATCGGCCAGTCCAATCCGCATTTCAGACTACTCGTGGTGCTCGAGTTAGTTCTTTTTGTGTACCACCGACATGGGGTTCCTACTGTGGTTATTCCAATTATCTGACACAGACTCTGTATGAGAAGCCACGCATGCGCAGGGGTTGTTATGAGTGTGGTGATACTAGGCACATTATGAGAGATTGTCGCAGACTTAGGAGAGGCAGATTTCATCAGAGCACTCAGGCCACGAGCTTCATTCGAGTTGCTACTCCGCCTGCACAACCAGTTAGGAATGGAGGACAGGCGGGTAGAGGGCGCCCTAGCCGGGGAGGCCTAGCCCATTGATATATTTGCTATCATATGGCCTAGGCCACTACACCAGAGGGAGTCATTACAGGTATGGTTACGATTTGTTATAGAGGAACACTATTCTTATTTTGATTCAGTTCTGCTTATCGAGGTGAGTCCTCCTATCATGCTTCACATATGGGTGAGTCTTGTGATTTTGTACTCTACTTATGTCTTTACCCCTATTGGGAGATTCTATGGTGGTAGCCCGTGTCTATCCTTTTGTTTTTTTGTTCATTATTGAGAGCCATGAGGCTAGAAATGTCTTTTTGTTACTCATTACGGTAGGTTCTAATGTGATTTTCGGAAGGTTTGGTTAACTTTTATGATTTTGTTTAGCGAAATTTGATTAGTGGAAGGTTTCGGCTGGTATGATGTGTATACTACTTGTGATTTAGAGCTAAGGATGGGATCCTCGCATTTTCAGGTGGTTTGATATGTTTGAACCGGGCTACGTGCCACAGTGGAGTTATATAAGGATGAGATCCTTGTGATTAGTTCTTATGTTTTGATTCTCCCTTGTGTAATTGATTCGTATTATGGTACTGATAGTGAGTTGTGCTCCTAGGCTTTGTTTGATAGTTCTCTTATGTGTTTCTCTTTGCTTATTTAGTCATATTCGCGTGGTGCTTATTGGGTTTAGCTTACGAGGTGTATGCCCAAGTGGCAATAAATGTGACTTGTTGATTCGAGTGAATAGTTATGAGGTCTTCGTGTTTCTTGCATCGTTGCTAGTGTTATGAAGGTTTGGAATGAGGTTTTAGCTGAGATTAGGTTATTTGCCGGTACTGTAATTGATTATGGGAAACTATTGTGATCAGAGATGTTGTTATGGGCATATTCATAATGTGATGCGTCGTGTAGTTGTACCTGGTGGGTGGAGGCACGAATTGTTATAGCTAGTTGAGGCTGATACTGTGTGTTGAAGTGGGAATCATGTATTTTGGAAATGATCGGATGGTGAGAAATTTGGTTCTAAGGTTTGTTAGTATGGATGGGAGAAATAATCTTCAATTGAGACGGTGTTCTCGGGCTTATGTCGATTGGAGTGACGTGGGATCACCCGCGAGTATATGTATGGTGAGCACATTCAGTGGTTTGATGTCTTTGGAACGGTTCTTGGCACGTTCGAGGATAAATGTTTGTTTAAGAAGGGGAGAATGTAACGAATCGACCGGTCATTTTGAGAATTTACGTCCCATTCGGTGGCTTAAAGTCTCTAGCAGTTTTGTATTATGTGTTATGACTTGCGTCTGTGATCGAGTTCGGATTTCGGATGATTCGGGATACATTTGGAAGAAGGATTCTTGTTTTTTTGAAACTTAAGCGATAAGAGTTGACTGGAGTTTGAATTTTATGTATTTGACCAAGGAACGGAGTTTTGGTGGTTCCATTATGTCCGGACGGTGATTTTGGACTTGGGCATATGCCTGAATTTACATTTGGATATTCCTAGAATCAACACTAATTGGCAATAGTTGGAAATTTGAAGGTTTGAAATGTTCATAAGTTTGAACAAGAGTTGACTTTGATGATATCGGGTTCGGATTTTGATTTCAGGAATCGGAATAGCTTCTTTATGTGGTTTGGGAATTGTGTGTAAAATTTGGGTTCATTCTGGGTTGATTTGATATGTTTCAGCACGAGTTTTAGAAGTTGGAACATTTGAAAATTTATAAATTCGATTCAAGGTACGATTTGTAGTTTCGACGTTGTGTGATGTGATTTGAGGCCTTGAGTAGGTTCGCTTTATGTTATTGGACTTGTTGGTATATTCGGACCAGACTCGGATGAGTTTTGGATGAGGTTCGGATCGGTTGGATCATTTTTGAATAAGTTGGTTGGCAGAGTTCTGATGTGGTAACACCTGCGGACCACTAGGCGCAGGTGCCATGGTCGCAGGTGCAAAGATGAAGGCACAATAGTGAGGATATGCAGCAGGTACATATTTTAGCCTCGCACCTGTGGTTGCGCAGAAGCGGAACAGTGTCCGTAGGTGTGAGAGGTCAGCTGGCTTGTGGTATCCGCAGAAGTGGAGTTTGAGTCGCAGAAGCGGCTAATTGTGTTGCAGGTGCGATCCCTGGGCAGAATGTTAAGAGACGAGGGTTGGTCATTTTCACCATTTCCTTTTGAATTAGAAGCCTTGGTTTTGGGCGATCTTGGAGGGGTTCTTCACGTGTTTGATTGGGGTAAGTGTTCTATATCCGAAATTGATTATATTTCATAATTCTATAATTATTTTCATCATTAAATTGGTGAATTGAATGAAAATAAAATGGGAAATTTTGTAAAATCTTTCAAAATGTAAAATGAGGATTTGAAGGGCGATTCGATATCGGAATTTGATAATTTTGGTATGGTTGGACTCGTATCGGAATGGTTGTTCGGGTTCTGTGAATTTTATCGTGTTCCGAGGTGCGGCCCGGGGTTGAGTTTTTAGTTTTAATTAAAAACCGAAGATTTATTATCGGGAATTGTCTCTTATGAGTTTTATTTATGTTATGAAGTTATTTTGACTAGATTTGAGCCATCCGGAGGTTGTTTCACCCGAGAAGGTCATTTTAGAGTATCAGTCTAGCTTCTTTGAGGTAAGTATCTTGCCTAACTTGGTGTGGGAGAAACTACCCCTTAGGATTTGAGTTGTTTGTGCTATTTGTGTCATGTGAAAGCCGTGTATGCGAGGTGACGCGTACGTACTCGGACTTATATGTGGAAATCTACCGGTTTAGACCCTTAGGTATCTTTTATGTACTTAATTGGAATTGTTCGCACATTTTATAACTTTTATTCGTCATGTCTACTGTTACATGGTTTATATGAAATTGTCGTTACATGTTACATTCTTTACTTGTTGAGCTTGCTCTTATATGCTTTATTGGGAGTTGTTACCACTTTCACTATTACGCGATTTCTTTAATCGTTGAGTTGCTCTTCATTGAGATTATTGTTACATGATATCCCTTGTTGCTGATTTATTCTCATGCCTTTAGACGAGGTACTAGCTCGTGTCATCTCTTTCATTGTTAGCATAATTCGTACATTAAAATCCGAAGTTGCCATTTCATGGAGACATTTTACTTGTGAGTTTATCCTTAAACAAATAATTGGAATCGAAGTAATCATACGTCATTAATCTATTTTAATTGAAGTTGTGTCTAAAGTGTGAGGCCCCGTAAATATTTTACCTAAAACTCGGGATTTCGTGGTGCCGAAGTAGACTATGTGTTATGGACATTTTGGGTTGAACAGTGCGCTAGGGAGTAAAGGAAAATTTTTGGCAGAAAAAGGCATTTCTGCGGCGCACTAGCGGTCGCAGAATCACTCTGCGGGCCGCAGAATGACCGCAGAGTGAAGCAGTAGCTGGGCAAGTTTGAAGGGAAGTCTGCGGTGCATAATGCGACTGCAGAACAGGTCTACGATGCATTATGCGACCGCAGAACAGGTCTGTGGACCGCATAGTGGCCGTAGAGTGGGGCATAATTTCCCAGTTCCGGAGGGCCATTTCACGGACCGCAGAAGCATTATGTGCTCGCATATGCGACCACATATCTGTGACGGGGCTCTTTTTTTCTAATGTTTTTACCCGACCCAATTTCGATATATTAGAGTAATGGACCACTTCTGAAGCAAAAACATACATTCTAGAGAAAAGGAGTGCCAAGGAGTGAGGGGGGAAGTTCCTAAGCTTATCACCATTCAATTCTTGCTCAAAGTTGAAGAAATTGTAAGAAGAATTAACTGGATCTTCATCCAAGAGGTGAGTTTCTACTCCATAGCCCTCAATTTCGTGATTCTAATTGAAAATAGATAATAAGCCAAGCAATTCTTGGTGTGGGAGTTGTTTATTTTTACATGCACGTACTATCAAGGGTTGAGGGAAAAATGTTAAGTTAAATTGGGTAGACTTTGGATAGTGGGATGGAGGAATCCACCATAGGAAGACCTTGAAATCATAATACCCACCTTGTGTTGATAAAATGCTCAAATGAGCCGGAACCATAAACTCTCTCCTAATTTGTGTTCAATTTTGCTATATTTCTAAATAGATCGAAGAAGCTAAGAATTCTGGAATATTGTAGTAATTTAAAAAGGCTCGAGGCAAGGTATGTTGGCTAAACTCCTCTCTTAGAATTGAATTCCCGCGATGATCTTGTAAGTCCCGAGTTGTCCATTACGAGTTGACTTTTTTGAATAAGTTTGACGTCGGATGATATATATATATGTATGTATGTATGTATGTATGTATGTATGTATGTATGTATGTATATGAATATGTTCAAATGTGTTCCGGAATGTTCTTATTATATTGTGCTATTCTTCGGGAGAGTATTTGAAGTATGAGTATGTATTAAAATGTTGCGATTTCAAGTCAAGTCCAAATGAAAGTGATCACATCAAATTGTATAAGAGATCATCTGTGCCTAAGACCCTTTTGCTCAAGTATGTGTTTAATGTTTTAATTTGAAAGGCCTTGTTGTTGATTATCCATGATAATGATTGAAAATGGAATAGTGAGCTTGAATTATGAAGTACGGCCAATGTGCCAAGAATGATATTGTGTTATGGCCAATGATGTTAATAAAATGAATGACATGTAAAAGAATATGAATTGAGTGGTAAATACCTTTAATAATAAATGCTTTGGGAGTATTGTTTAGCCACCGAGGAAGGGTAGGTCGGAACAACCTAACCCCGAAACTACACGTACCGGTGTAGGAGTGACTAAGGGGTAAATCCCCGTATTAATGTGATGAGATTGTTTCCCCTTATATGGGATGAGATTAGTGTGTTGAGATGTTTCCCCTTAAATGGGATGAGATTATGGCTAGCGAGATGTGATGTGATGTCGACCCACACGGCATTGTGGTGAGACGGCTTAGCTGATCGGACAGAGATCGGACGCGATACCACGCACATGGTGGTATTGTGAGTGTACGTCTCGGGGTAAGACGGCTTAGCCGGTCAGGCTGAGATCGGACTCCGTGCTAAAACATGGTGGTATATATTTGCTAAAAGATCTTTCAACTTAAAGTACCAAAATCTACTTGAAATTTATGTCTTCCCTAATGTGACACTTTGATACCGTTTGAGTCTCTTATTGATATCATGTTTTATTCTCTGTTTACTGTTGCTCGTTCTATTGAGAGGATGTTTGGTTTTACATACTAGTACTATTCTATATGTACTAACGTCCCTTTTTCCGGGGGCGCTGCATCTTTAATTGATGCAGGTGGTTCCACAGCAGGAGGTATTGATCAGTGATAGCAGCACACCCTCTCCTCACCTGATTTGGTGAGCCCCACTTCATTTCAGGGTCCTATATCTTCTATCCTTTGTACATAGCATTTTGAGGTATAGCCGGGGCCTTATTGCCAGCACTGTCATAGCACTCTTTTGTTCCTGTTAGAGGCTCCGTAGACATAGTGAGGGTTGTGTCTGTTTTTGGGAAAGTTGAACTAAAAATATTGTAATTGTATCATCTGTTCCACTTTAACTATGATTGTACAATGTACTGTTTTGAACATTTGTTAAGGACGTAACTAATGGAAATGAAATGGTGTTGTACATGACTTCTTACTGACTAATTGACGAAATGCACTCTTTTCTTTATTTGTGGGTGAGTTGGGTAGACGGCACTGTGCAGGCTTGCTCGATCGAGGTAACTTTGTCGAGTGCCGGTCGCGCTCCCCGAGATTGGGGCGTGACATAAATGAGGTGTTGTTCCTTATTGAGTTACTTTTCCTTTCATTTTGTTGTTATTAAGATTCTGCATACGTTGTGTTGAGACATGGGCTATTTTTTGTGGAAATATTGATATTGCTGGATCTATGGAAAGGTTGTAGCCTACGAGCACTGGTGATACGAGTGATACATTGTGTTGTTGTGATGATAGCGCGTGTGAATTGTTGTATGGGTTGGTTGTTGTTATGCGAAGTATAAGGGTTGCATTTCACCGTTGAAGTTATACGGGATATAAGGGTGGCATCTCACTGTTGTTGAATGTATGAAGTGATACGGGTGGCTTTTGTGTTATTGTCCGGGCGGAGTGATAAGGATGGCTATTGCACGGAGTGATAAGGGTGACTATTGCACTGAGTGATACGGGTGGATATTGGAGAGATAATGGTGGCTAATAATATTGTCAGAGCAGAGTGATACGGGTGGCTATTGGCTAGATAAGGGTGGCTAATGATATTGTCATGGAGGATTGATACGGGTGGCTATCAGAGAGATAAGGGTGGCAAATGTCAGGGATGATGTGTGATGGTTGGAGACCTTGTCTTGGTGATTTTTATGTGATGTTGTGATTTTCCTTTGTTTGTCATACTCCTTGAGTGACTTGTTTTGTTGTTTCGATGAGCTATTCGATGTCCTAATACATGTTGACTTGGGCTGCAGTAGTACACTTGCAAAAGCATACACTCTAGTATACCACTTATACTAGCTCAAAAGTACGAAACGTGATATGTATCGATCATGCCCATGTGTTCTTGTATTATCTATTTCCATGTTGATACCTGTGATCATGCCAGGCGGATTGTGGTTGAGAGCCTGTGACCATGCTGGGCAGATTGTGATCGTGAGCCTGTGACTTTGTCGGGCGGATTATGATTGTGAGCCTGTGACTATGCCGGACGGATTGTAATTGTGAGCCTGTGACTAAGCTAGCGGATTGTTATTTTTGGCACGTGAGTCGTCCGTGCGGTTGTGATTCGAGATATGGGCATGAGGTGCCGTGAGTATATGATGGTGGGTTGAGATCCGTGACTGGTGACTATGAGATGGGGTACCACGGAGTGATATTGTTGTGAAACTTGTGAAACACAACTTGCTTAGTTGGTTGTCTTTGGTGTTCCTTATTGGTTTGAATGATACTTTACAGTGTTCTTATTGCTTTACGTTTTATCTTACTTGTTGATTCTTGTTGCCATTTACTAATTTCTGCTTTCCATTATTAGCTTTATACTTCTATGCTGGACATGGTATTTTGTCAAGTGAGTGTCTTGACTTGTACCTCGTCACTACTCCACCGAGGTTAGTCTTGATACTTACTAGGTACCAACCGTGGTGTACTCATACAATACTTCTGCACATTTTTGTGCAGAGCCAGGTATTGGAGATATCGGACCCGACAATGTCGTAGTTCCTAGGAGTTCTTTCCTTTCTTTGTACTGTCGACTTGTGTTTGAACAATATTATATTTCAATCCTTGAGATCATTCCATGTATTTAAGTAGAGTTCGTGACTCTGTATCACCAGTATTGGGAAGTTATTATGATTTTTTTCGCGTAGGCTTATTCTGCTTTTGTCTCGGCACTTATTTTAAACCATGTTTCAATTATCATTATAAAAAAAAAGGTTGGCTTAATTGTTATAGAAATCGGCTTACCTAGTCTTAGAGACTAGGTGCCATCACGATATTGTACGGAGGGTGATTGAGGTTGTGATAGCTTACCAGGCAGAGGTAACCTTGTTATGAGGGACACCACTAGGATTTGACTTGATTATTATGTATTTAAGGTATTGGGGGGAGGGGTGGTGTATATACATCGAAGAAAACATATATGCACTTACCGAGTTTATATCATGACGGGGGTAGAATTGAAATATTGTATGCCTTATTTTGGCTATGTGTTCATTTGATTTATAATTTGTTTGGCTTATGTGACTACATTTTCTCTCTTATTCATGTTAGAAATCATGCCTAGGTTTATTATTTACAAAGTCATGGAAACTTATCTTTGATATGTTGAATTGCTTAAATTGTCTGTAGTCACATAGAGATTCGATGAGCATATATCCGTATGATTTTTATTAAGTACTTGTGCACCTTTTATCTGAAATTCTTGAACATATGCGTACATTTTAAATATGGTTACTTGATTTGGACTGAGAAGTTTAGCACGAAAGGTAAAGCATGCAGATGTAATACAATTATGGCACACAGGACATGATGATAGGATATTTGATTACGAGTGATGCTATTAAGCTCCTCTTTGAGATTGGACTTGGATCCATCCCTTTGAAGTCAGGTGATTACCTATGTTACTTTGGACTCTTTAAGCGTGATCCGTACATGGATTTTGTATCGGGTGGATAATTGGATTTTGTATCGAGTTATGTTGATACATGGGTTGTGTATCGTGATACATGGATCTTGTGTGCCAGTTTGAGCATGCATTTATATTCTTGACTCATTTAGGAGTATTCATTTAACTGCTAATTATTGTATGATGTCTTTATATTCTAGTTGGGAGCCCCAACTCTGATATTTGAGCATGCTATGTTTTAATACTATATCTGGGAAACATTATGATTATTTCTTGTACTAGAAAAGCATATCTAATATCTTTTAACTGCTGTATCATTGTTTCTTGTTATGCATGAGGTTATCTACTATTTTATTTTTGAGTTCTATTATTTATATCCTCTATTGTAGGTATTCAGATGTCGCCACTTCTTCTTCGAAGATAGACTTGATACTTACTAGGTACTGATTGTGGTATACTCTTACTACACTTCTGCACATATTTTTGTGGAAATTCTTAGGTGGGTCCTAGCAGAGCTTCTTGACTAAGTTTAGGTAACTGCACAAAGACTTAGGGTGAGTTGCACTCCATGGATCCATTTGCAGTTCCCGAGTCCCTATTCCTTTACTATTTTCTATCTATCTATATTTCAGACAGTTTTGTTATATATACAAACTTGTTTTTTTTTTCTGTAGTTGCTCGTGTACTTGTGCCACCTAGTCTTGGGGGTTGTACCGTAATGGTCGTGTTTAGGCCGTGTTATGGATATATCAGATATTGTGACTGTTTTGGACTATGTCTTTATTTATAATATGTCATTATTAAATAAAGAAAATGGACTGTATTTTGTGGATTGTGAGTTAGCTTTCTTAGCAAGTTCGACTAGGTGCCATCACTGTCTTGAGGTGGGATTTTAGGCTGTGACAAGTTGGTATCAGAGCCCTAGGTTGTGTAGGTCTCATGAGTCATGAGCAGGTCTAGTAGAGTCTTGGGGTTTAGTACGGAGATGTCTGTACTTATCTTCGAGAGGCTACAAGATATTAAGAAACTTCCTTTTTTTATTCTTTTTCACGCGGCTTTATTGATCCGAATTTTAAATCCCTGTCTTTCTATTTTCTCAAATCTAGTGAGAGCATGTTCATTGGGAGTAGTTCGGCAGGCACTAGCACATCAGGCTAGGGTTGTGAGAAGTCGTGCCCGAGGCAGAAGCAGGGGTAGAGCTTGCACTGTAGTTATAGCCCCTACTAGGACAACCACTATGAAGCCACCAGTAGCTCCGGTGGAGGAGCAAGTTTTTGATCTGCGTGGGCCAGTTGGAGCAGCTCAGGTCCTGGAGGGGTTTATCACTATCCTAGTATTTCCGGATGCTCTTGTTTGTTTGGTGGGGCTTGTGGAGGGATTGGCATAGACCAGGGTGCTTTTTCTGGCACCGGCTACTTCTAAGGCTGGAGGAGGGGAATAGACTCCCGCTACTCACACACCTAAGCAGGCTGTTGCTGTTTATCAAACAACAGGAATAATACGGATTGAGGGACATCCTCCAGTTATTGATGTTAGGCCACTAGTGGAGGCTGTTATGTCTAAAGAAGAGCAAAAAAGGTTTGATCGCTTTAGGAAGATAAGTCCTCCACATTATGATGGTGATCTTTTGGTGGATGCACATGATTACTTAGATGGTTGTCAGGAGATTTAACAGAATCTTGATTTGGTTGAGGCGAATGGGGTCGATTTCACTACTTTCCATCTCAAGGCGCCAGCCAAAAGGTGGTGGCAGTCACATGAGCGTAGTAGGCCCGTAGGGTCACTTCCTCTCACATGGAATCAGTTTTCACATCTCTTCTTAGAGAAGTTTATTCCCCTCACAAAACAGGAGGAGATGTGTAGCCAGTTCGCGCAGTGTCGTATGTCTATGATCGAATATGAGATAAGATTTACTTAGCTATCCAGTCATGCAACTTTTCTGATCCCCACCGTTGTTGAGAAGGTGAGGAGGTTCATTGAGGGGTTGAATGTTGTTATCAAGATTTCTACGGTTAAGGAGGCGAAGACTGGTACTACATTTCTTCAGCTATAGACATAATGCGTAGGACTGAGCGCATTCGAGGTCAGAGTAAGGAGACCATGGTGATGAGGGGCAAGAAGTCCCGATATTCTAGCAGTTTCTATGGTACCTCGTCTGGAGGTAAGGATTATTCTGGGAGAGACCATCCTAGCAGGCTTGTCCCTTCAGCTTATCAGCCCGCTCGTGGAGTTCCAATTCAGTCTTCAGTTAGTTCATTACCAGGGTAGAGTTCCTACCACACTCCTTCAATCTAGGGTTCTTCCAGTGAGCACTCAGGTTATTAGAGGCAACCTCAGATTCAATAGCCATTCTTCGCTCGAGGTTGCTTTGAGTGTGGGGAGATAGGGCATATCAAGAGGGATTTCCCAAGTGTGGTAGAGGCGTAGCATAGCAGGGTTCTCGAGCAGTGCCTCCAATTCCAGTTTCTACACCACCATCAGCTAGAGGGGGAGCTCAGGTAGTCAGGGGACATCCCAGAGGCAGAGATCAGTCCTGCGATTATGCATTTCCAGGTAGACCCAAGGTGGAGGCTTCTGATGCAGTTATTACGGGTATTATTTTGTATGTCACAGAGATGCATCAGTTCTATTTGATCTTGGTTCTACATATTTCTATATCTCATCGAACTTTGAATCGCATTTAGATTTGCACCGTAATTCTCTTGATATTCTTGTTCATGTATCTACGCCTATTGGTTACTCAATTACAGTAGATCGTGTGTATCAGTCCTGCTTGGTTACCATTAGGGGATATGAGATTGGTGTTGCTTAGTATGGTAGGTTTTGATATGATTTTGGGAATGGATTGATTATCTCTGTATCATACTATTCTTGATTGTCACACTAAGACAGTGACATTGGCTATGCCGGGGTTACCAAGGTTGAAATTGAGAGGTTCTCTTGGGCATACTTCTAGTAGGGTGGTTTCATTTCTAAAGGCTCAGCAAATAGTTGACAAGGGGTGTTTGGCGTACTTAGCCTTTGTAAGAGATGCTAGTGCTGGTACTCCTACTATTGAGTCAGTTTTGGTAGTGTAAAGGTTTCCAGAAGTGTTTCTAGTAGGCCTACCTGTCATGCCACATTATAGGGATATTGAATTTGGTATTTATTTGGTGCCAGACACTCAAACAATATCTATCCATCATATCACATGGCTCCAGCATAGTTGAAGGAATTGAAGGAACAATTGTAAGAGTTGCTGGATAAAAGGTTCATCAGGCCTAGTGTATCACCGTGGGGTGCGCCAGTGTTGTTTGTAAAGAAGAAGGATGGGTCCATGAGGATGTGTATTGACTACATGCAATTGAAGGTTACCATCAAGAACATGTATCCATTGCCTCACATTAATGATTTATTTGATTAGCTCCAAGGTGCTGGGGTGTTTTAGAAGATTGTCTTGAGATCGGGGTATCACTAGTTGAAGATCAGTGATTCGGACATTCCTAAGGTGGCTTTCAAGATTCGTTACGGGCATTAAGAGTTTTTGGTGATGTCTTTTAGTTTGTCTAATTCCCCAGCAACCTTCATGCATTTGATGAACAATGTGTTCCAGTCTTATTTGGATTTTTTGTTATTGTGTTCATTGATGATATCTTGGTATATTCCTGTAGTGCTTTGAGGGAGAAGAAGTTGATCGCTAAGTTCTCCAAGTGCTAGTTTTGTTTGGATTAGAAGCATTCTTAGGCCACGTGGTATCCAATGATGGGATTAAGGTCGATCCAAAGAAGATTGAAGTAGTTCCCAAACCTTCTACTGCTACTAAGATCAGGAGTTTCTTAGGTTTGGCTGGGTAATAACGCCACTTTTTGGAGGGATTTTCATCCATTTCAGCCCTATTAACTCAGTTTCCCTAGAGGGGTGCTCTGTTTAGATGGTCTGATGAGTATGAGGAGAGCTTTCAAAAGCTCAAGAAGGCATTGTCTACAACCCCATTTTTGGTGTTACCTTTAGGATCGAGGTTGTACACAATTATTGTGATGCTTGGAGGGTTGATCTTGGATGTATGTTGAGGTAGGGAGGTAAGGTGATTCCCTATGTGACGTGCCAGTTGAAGTCTCATGATAAGAACTATCCAGTGGATGATTTTGAGTTAGTAGCCATCGTACACACGCTCAAGATGTGACTTGTGAGTAGTAACGGATCATCAATGTCTCTAGTATGTGTTTAAATAGAAAGACATGAATTTGAGGTAGCGAAGATGGTTAGATCTGTCGAATGATCATGATATCATTATTCTTTATCATTCGGAGAAGGCCAATATAGTAGCAGACGCCTGGAGTAGAAAGGCAGAGAGCATGGGGAGTTTGGTATTCATTCCAGCTGCGGAGAGACTATTAGCTATATGTTCAGGCTTTGGCTAACAAATTCGTGAGGTTGGATATTTTGGAGCCTAGCAGGGTTTTTGTTTGTGTTTTATCACAGTCGTCCTTGTTTGAGTGCATTAGGACTTTCCAGTATGATAACCCCCCCTTGTTATCCTTAAGGACACGGTGCAACGAGGTGGTACTAAGGAGGTGATTATTGGAAATGATGGATCTGTGTTCCAAATGTAAATGATTTGAGGGAGTTGATTCTTGAGTAGGCTCACTGTTCACGTTACTCTATTCACCTAGGTTCTATGACGATGTATCATGATTTGAAGCAGCATTATTGGTGGAGAAGGATGAAGAAGGACATTGTTGGGCATGTTGCGCGGTATCTGAATTGTTAGTAGGTCAAGTATGAGCATCAGAGACTGGGCAGTTTGCCTCAGAGGTTAAACATACCGGAATGGCAGTGGGAGCGTATCACCATGGATTTTGTGGTTGGGTTGCCACGAACCTTGAGGAGATTTGATGTTGTGCGGGTCATTATGGGCAGACTGACTAAGTCTGCACATTTTATTCCGATCATGACTTCCTACATTTTTGAGCAGTTGGCTCAGATTTATCTTAGACAGATTGTTCGTATGTATGGTGTGCCTGTGTCTATCATCTCGTATCGAGAAACTCAATTACATCGCATTTTTGGAGAGCGATGTAGTATGGGTTGGGCTCGTAGTTTGAGTTGAGTACTGCATACCACCCTTAGACGGACAGACAGTTCGAACAGACCATTCAGATCTTGGAGGATATGTTGAGAGCCCACACCATTGATTTTCTTTTTGTGGGGGGGGGGG